>WBMZ01012741.1:32500-81653 GCA_013400975.1 Atrichornis clamosus
TCATCAGTCACTTGTTGTGCTTCAGTTTGCCAACAGAGCAGCAGAGCCAGGTCTTGCTCAGCTCCATAGTGATCTGGGTTAGCGCTGGGTTACCTGGAGCAGGTACAGGTTGGGGCTGAGGCCCACGTGCTCCTGGCACAAAAATGACTTCTCGAAGGGATCCTGCTTTGCCAAGCCAGGTGCTTCATGTCCCTCACCCTTCCCATCTCTCTCCACTGCAGGTGTCCAACTGGTTTGGCAATAAGAGAATCAGGTACAAGAAGAACATCGGGAAGTTCCAGGAGGAAGCCAATCTCTACGCGGCAAAGACGGCTGTGACTGCAGCGCACGCCGTGGCCGCGGCTGTCCAGAACAACCAGACCAACTCCCCCACCACACCAAACTCTGGTACGTACCTGGCTGATGCACTGGAGTGTCCTGAAGGGCCGGCCGGCCCCGTGGCGCCCTAGCGAGCCCGGTCGGGATGAGCAGGATGCAGCTCCTTAGCAGCCCTGGTTGTGGCACAGGGAGCAGTCCCGAGCCCGAGGACCTCCAGGTTGGACCACAAGGGCCAAGCACTGCTGTGGGTGGTCCCAGCAGCTGCACAGCAAAGCTCCCGCAGCCGTACGGGAGAGCGGAGTGGGGCCCACGTAATTCCCGCAGCGGTAACGGCTGCCTGGCTCAGGCTTCTGGCACCTTCTTTGTTTCTGTAGATACTTTAAGCTTTTTCTCATTCATTGAAAAGAACATAAAATGGGGCAGAAGTCCAAGTCTGGTTTTGTAGAACTGTTAAATTTATTGTCAAGATAACAACAAAATAGAGGAATATTTTAGCATGTGCTAATTAGAGTTTAAACTCTGGATGGGTTGAAATTGAGTTGATGTTATAAATAGAAATCTAAGGATGCAACTTTAACTTGGAGTTACTCTGCCACGTGTTCTGCTGCAGGTCTTGCTCGTGTGTGGGTGACGTTTTGCAAGTCTGAGCACTGCATTAGTCAGGGGGTGAGAGGGGAGCATTGCTCTTTTGGGCCCCGGGGGCAAAGGTTGCCACAAGCACAGACACCATTTGCAGTCGAGTTTTGGTGTGACTTAGTTGTGGACAACTCTTAAAGAAGATAGAAAACCACAGGGAAAAAAAGACTTTAAAAGGAAGTAAGAAAAAGGTTCCTTCTCTGACAGTAATAAACCACAAATAAATGGGAACTGCCAGCCATTTCCTTTGGAAGGAGACTCAAAGCACAGGCTCAAAATGAGTGTTTGGTGATGGCACCTCTTGACGGAGCGATCCACAGGGGGAAAGCTCTGATATGGAAAACTGTTGTTGTACAGGCTGCTCTTCCAGAGGGAAGAGCTGCCCTGGGTTGCAGGGGCTTGCAGGCTTGCCCAGCACAGCGCTCCGGTGCGGGGCGAGAGCTGGGGCAGCCCCCGCCGGGCTGTGGTGGCCGGTGTGTAGGGCCAGTGGCCACGCTTGCCCCATGCCAGGGCAGCAACTTCCCCTCCATTGAGTCCTGCCTGTCCTCTCCTCTCCTGCTGCTTCTCCTTCCCCTGCCCTCAGGTCTCGGGGTTTTGTTTTTGCAGCTCTCTGTTATTCAGCTACCTAACTCTTTCCTTTCCAGGTTCTTCTGGTTCTTTTAACCTCCCAAATTCTGGGGACATGTTCATGAACATGCAGAGTCTGAATGGGGATTCTTACCAGGGGTCCCAAGTCGGAGCCAATGTGCAGTCACAGGTAGGAGAAATGCCCCCAGCAGGGCCTTTCTGGCAGGGTAGGGTTTGGGCTAAAAATTCCACCTTACTCTGGCTCTATTAACTGGTCTGGACCTCGCTGCAGAGTGGAGGCTGCATATTTCTGGATGTGGCCTATTCTTACCCCGGCATTGAATTTCACAAATATAAAGGAAAGAGTGATTTTTTTTCTGATTGAAATTTTAAGCTTTGTGAATGCATTCGGCTCTGGCTTGAGCTCATGGAATGGGATTGGGTGCGTCTGACTTCCATGGACACTGTAAATCCAGTGAAATTTTCTTTCTTTTTTTCCTTTCTTCCCTTCCCCTTCTCCCTTTTAAAAAAAAACCCCTCCCATCTTTCTTTCATTTATTGGACAAACTTTTATTTATTAATTCATTCATCTATTTATTTATTTATTGAAATGTCAGAACGCATCTGACTGCGCTGTTACAATACACCTCATTGTCAGTCACTGTTCCAGCCCTCTCAGAAGGGCTGACTCCATGGTTTATGTGCTGTGTACACACCATCATCTCTTCCATACATGCCAGCACACACAGGCGGGTGAATATTCCCAGCACTTTGCTGCAGACACTTGGGAAGGAGCTGCGGGCCATGGTGCTGGGAGGAAGTTGTGTTTGGTGGTGTGAGAAGCAGAGATGTATGGGCTGTAACGGGCATGGATTGGTTGAAATTCTGCCAGTCAGTCTTGATTGATAAATTTGCCTTTCATAGAAGATGCTAAACCCTTTTGGCTCACATAATTCAAAATGTTGCCTATTGTAAGTGATGATGTTTTAATAGATTTGGAATGATGAATCCTGTCTCCCCTCGCTTTAAGGTGGATACCCTGCGTCATGTTATCAATCAGACGGGAGGATACAATGATGGCTTGGGAGGAAATTCACTGTACAGTCCACATAATTTAAATGTGAGTACCCGGGGGAACAGTGGTTTGGAGAGCCATAAGCGCAGTGGCAGGTAAATGCAGTCATTAATACCTGTGCTAATTGCTCTTGCAATAGTGTTGTTTAGCATCACATCTTTGGGGATGAACCAGAGAACAGCCCTTGGTGCAGCTGTAAGGCTTGTTAGTGTAAGGACAGAGAAATTCCAGAGCTGTGCCTATAAACAGTTTGAATTTTTTTATCTTTCAGCCTTATGAATTAAAAGGTAACGGCCTCGCGGAGGCTCCCACGGCTCGACAGCTGAGCTGGGAGCTCTGCTGGGTGCTGCTGCCTGTGTCAGGTGCCAGCACTGGCTCCGCTGGACTTTGATACAGCTTTGGCCATTCCAAGGGTGCCCATTTTTCCTGTGTTTGCAAAGTACCTTTGGCCTTGCTAGTCCAAACGGCAGCGAACAGTCAGTCTGGCTAACAGATGCCAGTAAATTGAGGGATTATGGGCATGATGGAGATAGGTGCTAAATGTCCTCCCTGGCCGTAAGCGATGGGATGTGACAGTGCCCGGGCCGGGCAGGCTGAGCCCGCGGCTGCGCACAAGGCGCCGCAATAAAAAAATGTGGAGATCTGTTCTTCCTCCGGCACGGGAGCCCGGGATGGAACACCCCTGCAGCAGAGCCTGCTCATCCCTCATTCCCAGCTTGTTTCTCCCAGTTACAGCTGCAACAATTAATGTTTTGGGGGTTTTTTTTTAATGTTTCGTATTTGCTGGAGAGGTGATTTTGCTTTGTTTTCCTTCATATTCATGGTCTCTAAAATTGTTGCAGAGAATTCCCTGTCCAGCGAACCTCTTCCACCTCCTGGGGTTCACCTTAGTGGTTCCCAAATAATGTGGATTGGGGTGGGGGTACTGAGCAACTTCAGGAACCCACAGAGAAGGGGAGTGGGGAGACCCAGGGTGAGCTGCTGCAGCCACAGGGAAGGGGAGGTTTTCCCCCCGTTTTGAGTTGCCACTTGCCATGAGAGTAAATATTAATGATTTAAAATGTGATTGAAGATGTTCAATTGTAAGGGGAAAAAAGTACCATTAAATACTCAAATCTTTTACATTTGAAATGTCAAATCTTTCTTTTTGGGTTTATAAATAACTCATAATAACCCACAACAAACCATATAAAAAGCCTTTTAGTTGCATTTCTCCTTTTTCATTTAAGTGTTTTGAAATGCTTCAGAGAATTTGCGATATCCTTATCAACATGATAAAATATGAAACTGTGATTGCCTGCAGCATTTTACAGACATGAATTCCATCTTCACTGATGAGGCCTGATAAGGCGCTGTTGTATAATACAGTGCATAATCTCAAACCACCAGAGTAAGGATTAATTTATTTGAAAAAAAGAATGCTTGCTGACAACCTCTCCTCCAGCTGCCAAGCTGAGTAAAAATATTGTACATTTGTTGTTTATAAATTTGGATAAAAGAGGAATGATGTTTACTTCAGATGGAATATCTTTAGACTCATATCTGCACAAGAGTTTTTCTTTTTCTAAGTAGATTCTCATATCTTTACAAAATAAAAACTCGCGGTGCCTCCGCATTCGAGCAGGGTTTGTGCCTGTTCAGTCTGTCTGAGCAGTGGTTGGGTGTGGGTGGGGGTTCAGCCCTGGGATGGTGCACCTTGGTGTTGCCGTTATTTTCACTTAAGGGAACCCCGACCTCTGGGTTTGTCAGGATAAAGCTGCTGTTTGCTGTTTCGTCTGCAGAGGAGATCATTACCGAGGCTCCTCTGCCGCGGTGCAGCCGCTCAGCGCTCTCTTGTCGTGACAGATGAGCGCAGAGCCGGGCGGGGTGTGGGGTCCGAGGGGCGACAGCCGGGGGTCCCCCCCGTGCCCCTCCTGCGTGGGGCGCTGGCCTGGCCGCAGAGGGTCTGGGCACCCCAGCACCACGAACACATCTCCCTGCTAACCTTTCCCTGCCAGGGCCGGGGGCAGCGGCGGCGCGGCCAGGGCGGCTCTCGCGGGCGCTGCGCAGAGGCCTCCCCGTCACTTCCACTCAGCGTCCCCCAACTCACGAGCCCCGCGCCTCCCTCTTCTTGACTGACATAAAAATATGTAGCGACAAGCTGTCTGCCACAGCCGAAATCCGATCAGACATTGATTCCAGCAATTGCCTCGATTGGCCGAGACATAAGGCAAATTTGTTCCTGCGCTGCTCGTGCTGAGGCAGGTCTGAGGCGGGAGGGCCGGCAGCCGAGGCATGGAGCAGGGCCGGAATGGGGCTGCCTCTGGGGATAATTGGAAAACCGATCCCAGCAGCCCCTTTCTGCCTTTCACTAGAGAGCTGGGGGAGCATGTGCAGGGAACCAGGTGGGGCAGCTCTGCCGAGGGTCTTGCGAGTGGGGAAAGGCCATTCTGAACTTGGAAAGTGAGGGGTTAAACACGGATTGCCCCAGGCTTGTCTTCTCAGGGGAAAAAGCCAAAGTGCCGGTGAAGGGGTGTTCCTCATTAGGGCATGGACGGTCTCTGCAGAAATCCCACAGTCCTGGTTGCAGCCAACATCTGCCTGAACGTCTCCTCTCTCCCTGCTCGTCCCACATCCTGTGCCTTGTGCCGGCACAGATCCTGCAGCCAGAGGGAGTGCAGGAAAATCCCCTTGCCAGAGCATCTCCCCTCAGCCCGCGGGCTGGCCAGCCCCACGCTCAGCGTACGGTGTAATTAATATGCACAATGGTATCAATTGACTTGTTTTTGCCTTTGCAGGCTAATGGAGGCTGGCAGGACGCAACCACTCCATCTTCTGTGACTTCCCCTACAGAAGGGCCGGGAAGTGTGCACTCGGATACCTCTAACTAATCTCCTAGCAACACTTTTTCCCTGAGCTGAGATGCCTTGATTAGTGCATTCAGAGTCACAGGAGAAAAAGGAAAGAGTTTTTTGTAGCCAACCACCTACAGCTTTACTGTAAAACCTTGTCTTATTAGAAAACTTGGTAAATCTGTTTTTTAAAGGTATCATAATCATTTGTATTTATACTTAAAACACACAATGTTAAAAAGCACTTTATCCAATTAGGCCAAGATTTAGCATTGTTTATAGCCCTGTAACTATTTTATCATAATTTATTATCAGCAGTTTTAACGATGTTGGTCTAACAGTTGCCAATTGCTTGGCCTTAAGGGTAAAAGTACAGGACGAGCTTAACCTCAGTAGCAAGAGCAGACACAAAGAACCGCCTCACCCAAATTTAATTGTGTGCATATTTCCATGGAAAGTCGACAGGAATCACAGACTTTGATTGTGTTTCATCTTTTCATATCTCTCATGAGCTGGAATAAAAAGAGCTGTTCGGTTATTTCGGTTAACAATGGTCGTGTTTAAGAATCCTTATTCGTCACATTTTTGTTGTGATCTATTGTCTTACAAATTAGATTGGAAACCAGGAGCTTCTTTTCTTGCTAAAGCTCCCCCGGACCCCGAGTCTCCTCTCCGTATCCCGACACAGGTTGTTCTTGGGAGATGACGACTCTTGCTGCTGGTCTCTGTGCACGCCGCGACCCGGGGTTTTACAGTACGAGCTGGGTGCTGCCCACGCCTGCCAAGGGCTGGTGCCTCTGCTTGGCAGCAAACCACAAACAAAGAAAAAGGAAAGGAAAAAGCACCGTGATATGGAGTGTTGTACATAGTGTAGCAAAAGAGTATTTATACATCTCACCAATCAAACACAGCTTTATTACCTCATGCGAACTCATACAAACCAATAGACTTTCAACATGTTCTGTAGCTTAGAGTGCTCACTTACTACCTCTGAACGATACTCACGCTGTAGTTTGTCTCTTTCTTATCTTTTTGCATCTTGTAATTAACTCTTTGTTTCCCCACGAAATGTAATGTACATTGTAATCTCCTACAAATCAAGGTTGCCTTGGCAACTGCTAAAGAAGCGGAAGTGGAAACATGGGGTCTTAGGTTGGACACAAAACAGTGCAACTGTTGTAAATACTGAGAAGCATTTTGAATGTTCTTCATCTTGTTACTAATCCACGCAAAAACCAACAACTAATTGTAATGCATACAGACTTCAGTATTCAGTACTGTACATCCCCCTGGATCGCAGGGGCCCTTTCTCTCTCTCTTTTGTATTGTATGCAATTCTGAAACTGATTGAGTCATGAAAATAATTTGTGGCAGTGATTCTAATGTATTAAACCGTTTCGTGTTACTTTCTAACTGGATTACACCCTGGATTGAAAAGTCTTCCTCGTGGTAGTTATATGTAGTTTCAAACATGAATAAACTTTTTGCTTTCATGATCAAACGTTGATGTAATTTCTTCCTGCTCAGTTCAAGTCAGCCCGAGGAGATGCCTCGGTCTCCAGGACAGCGAGCTGGCATGAAGCAGGAGCTGAGCGTCTCTTTAAACACCAGCAGGTCCTTGTGCCCCCTTGCCAGGAGAGGATTGAAAATCCTGGGAGAGGCAGGTCCTGGGCAGAGGCTTCCACCCGTCAGCCCCTGCCTCCACTGCCACCCTGCTCTGCTTGGGAGCCACAATTCAAGTGGAGGTGAAGGAAGGGGTCAGGCCTTTAGATGAGTTTAAAAACCATCATCATATTCACTCTTAATTACCATTTTTATTTAACATTAACTTTGGAGCTATAGCCTCAGCTAGCAAGTCTAATGTGATTATAAAAATATTTTTCTTTATTAAAAAAACTTTTTTGGAAGGACGTATATATATAAATGCTAATTTTAAGTCTTTTTAATAAAGTAAAGGTCAATAACAGGTAATAGCCTATTTACCATATCTCAAGGAAATTGACTCACAGGAAATCAAATTAACGTTAATCACTTGCAGCAAATGGTCTTTGATAAATATAACTACTCACTACTTGGGTTAGTGCAGCTAGGCAGGGGGAGGCCGAGCGCTCACCACCACCAGCCCCTGCCGGGCTGCGGCCGCGGCTCGGTTGGCTCTGAGGAGCCACTGCCCCGCTGCCTTCCCTTCCCTTTGGCTGTTCAAGCCTTCAGGTGTTGTTTTGGTGGCTGAGCAATTATTTGTGTGATTCAATGAGCTTGCGGTTCAGCTTTTCTTAACAATTCTTGTATCAGGTTGTTTTGTAAAATACCTTTGTTCTCCTGCTCTCCGCCCGGACCAACGCTTTGCACCCCACGCTCTCATGCACCAGTGACCGCTGCTGCTCTCGTCCACAGAGCAGACTCACCTCGATCAGGTTTGGAATTGAACAGTGCTTCTTCTGCTACAGGTGGTGCATCTAAATAAACTAGGAAATATCTAGACATGCATTGCAAAGCCTTTGTTACCTGTTAATGAGAGCTGGGGCAGGTGGGGACTGTGGACTGCCGAAGGCTTCTGCATGCTGAGGACAAAGCACCCAACAATTTGCATTTGCTAATGGAGCTCCCCAAGTCCACAAGCCCAGTGTTTGTGCTCCAGCTCAGTGGAAACAGTATTTTATATTTCAAATGTAAACTGTGTCAGCAGAGGCATAGTAGGCAGTGTAATGAACACTCAGACGTCCCTCATCTTGATCACATCTCCGCTGGCCATAGGCAAGGACCTGTCACACACTGAGGAGGTTCATAGGAAGGCCATCAACAACCTTTGGGCCGCCCTTGCGTGCCCCGTGCCCGCTGGGCATCATTAGCTGCTGCTTTACAGCATTAAGGCTTTGGGTCCCTTTGAATTACAAGTGCAATTTGGCCTTTCCTTACGTTGGAGAACAGCCACGTGGTTCCACAGCAAATAATAAACATCTTATCCTTGAGGCCTGATCACGCATCGGGGAGGTTTACTGCCAGCACCAGTACTAGGATCAAGCTGCTGATGGTGTATTGTGTTTCACCCAGCAGCTACACCCTGAAGGGCCTCGCGCAGGAACAGCAGCTCAGGCAAGGGGAGGAGACCCTCAGCCCTCCCACCCTGTGAGTTCAACGGCACCGTCCTGACTCCCTGCGCCCAGGTTTGAGCTCCTGGCACACGTGAACCCTGCGACTGGAGCCCACCAGCCATGGGCGGTGCCAGCCCGGAGACCCTGTGTGGAGCACAGCAGGACCCAATGGAGGATTTGCAGCAGGTCCCAGGAATCACCAACTCCTGTGCCCGACACTGACCTGACTAAGGTGCCGTTGCTGGGACAGACACAAGGGTGTCTGGAGGAGAGACCCACAGTGCTCCCCTGGACACGGCTCAACCGGCCACTTCCGGGACCAGCCCCAGCTCCATCTGCCCTGCTGTGCTGGGGGGACCATGGCACGGCCACTGCTCCGGGGTGTCCTGCAGGAGGAGCCACGAGAAGCCCTGCAGCTGGGAAGACACAAAGCCTGTCACTGGCAGATGCACCAGATTTGTGACCCGCCGAGCCATGGGAGCAGCCCCATAGCCTCACAACCTCCCCAAAACCAGCAAACCTTCATGTGCCAACAGAGAGCAGGTGATAAGCTCCCCTGCGCCCGGCTCCCTGTGTATCCATCCTTGGATGCAGCGAGGGATCCTCAGCCCCGGAAGGGAAGAGCTGGGGAGACTGCGGCCTGGGGGCACGGCAGGATCTGTGGCCCTCGGGGCTGGCTCGGTGGGGGCAGCCCTGCTGACTTGTCAGCGCGGGTGCGAGGCTGATCGGCGCCGCGTGGTCCCGCAGCAACGCCGCGAGCACACGCCAGCCCCTGTGCGACGCCAGGGCCAGGATCTGTGCCTTGTACTTCCAGTGTGATAAAAGTAACTGTGACTAACTGAAGATGTTTCCAGTTTGTGTTAATAAAATACATCTTTTTAAAGAATGGAATTCTTCAAAGATTGGCAAATTTTATTTTATTTCATTAGCTTTAATGTCACTGCCATATGGACTGTGAAGAAAAGTGAACCATTAGATCAGAGGGACTGAGTTATCAGCGTGACACAGAAAGCTCTGATACAATTGTTAAGGATAAGCCCTGGAGTGATTTATTGCCTGCATTGTATTAGCCACAGAGGAGTTATGATATGCTCCCCATTCCTGTATCATATTAGGATTTTATTAGTCTAATATGACATGGTAATATAATATATGATTAGAATTCCCATCCAGTGATCCTTTCCTTGGTTGTCGGGGCAGGAGAAGGTTTTGTGTGCATCAACTCCCAGGCCATCATGCCCAGGGAGAAGGGGGGATACCTGGGCTGGCACAGCAGCTGAAGCAGTCTCTTGGCTTTCCCAGGTGGGACATGGGGGCCCTCACCTCCTGCGGGCACTCCGGGGCCGCCCGTCTGCCACCAAATTTGTTTCCTCTGAATTACAAAGCTGCTGGGTCCTTGCTGCATCTGGGACAGTGGAAGGATGGAGCTGGCATTATGATCCTTGCTGACAGCCGAGCCTCAAGTCTGGGCTGTGTCCTGGCAGTACCTGGGAAATCATCTGTGACATGCGAGAGCACAGGCACCAGCTGTGCCAGGTGTCCTGCAGCACTGGCAGAGCTCATTTCCCCCGGGCTCGGCACAGGGGGAGGAACGATTTGCAGGAGGGACTGGGCAAAGGCTCCGTGTGCCCCAGCAGGGAGGGGAGCCAGGGCTGTGCTCCCAGTTCAGCTCAGCCTCCGGCTGTGGATGCGCCGACACGACACGCTGATGCTGTGCCTCATCGCTGTGCCCCCCTTACTCCCATATCCCTCCTCACGTACCCTACCCTCCGGAAACTCAACTTATCCAACAAATCCCAAAGACAAACTTTTCTTCAAAGTTTCCCTGGCGTCCCCATCCATGTGTCTCCAAGCCCCCCGTTCCGCCTGGGAGCAGCTCGGAAGCAGACGCTGTTTGTAGCCTCATTCTTGCCTCCAGCAGCAGCAGCAGGAGGAAGAAGTTCAAGCATGTCAGAGCGATACTAGGTGCTAAATCCCAAAATCTATATCAAAGCCTATTTGATCATCTTCCTGTCATTGATATAATAAAAAGGATTAATTTATTGGAGACTGCCAAAACCCTCATGTGGCAACAAATGTAAGGATCGTGTTTACACAGGCTAATTAAACCCAATTACTTTCACTCCTCTCTGCGGTGCTAACGCGGGCGCTGACGTGTGCGCTGGAGCCGCGATGTGTGCCCCTGCTCCTGGGGTGGGTGGGGACCCAGAGGTGTCCCCAAGGAGCACATCTCCGGGCCGGTGACCCCCTGGAGGGGAAGGGGCCCTCTTCCTCCTCCTCCTCCTCCTCCTGCCCCTGCTCCTCCTCCCATGCCCCCACAGGCTCCGCTCTCCGAGGATGCACCTTGGGGAAGGGGGATGTGGCACGTGGCCACCCCCGGCTGTGGGGGAGCCCGGGGAGGCTTCGGGAGAGCAGAGGGGCCACTGCCCACGGAGGGAGATCACCTATTAACGCCTGCTATTTGTATAATAAAAGGTTGCATTTTTTGTGGTAAAATTCAGCATAAAGACCACGCATCATTAAGTATGGAAATCCAGAATTTTATTAGCAATCTGCTAGATCTGAACTGACGCCAATTAAACAAAAAAGATATCATTTATAAAAAGGCAGAGTTCAAGTTGTATTAAATATGAAATGCAATTTTCTGCTGGTTGTGATTTATTACCATTGGTACATTGTTCAAAGAAGCATGTTATATTTCAATAGAGAAATATTGTTTATTCATTAATATTTTAAAACTTGCTTATTGCTGTGTATGACTCTCCTGCAGAATGAAACTTATGATTTAAAACATGAATTAATAAACACATTTGAAAGTGTTAGACAATATCATAACCACTCATTTTTCATTTTACTGAGAGCATATTAAACTTTTATAATTCTGTGTGTACGATTATTTTCTAAATAAAGGTATGGGCTCTAAATTGCTAATTTCAGGTACAGATGAGAGAAAGCAATAACAGATATTGGGAATCAGTCACTATGTCCTGCTAATGTGGGCTCAGTACTTTTGTTCTTGCATTACTCACAAATCTCCTGCTCAGTGCCACGGCCCCCTAAGAGAGTCCTGGGTGCCCCGAGCGCCGCTCCTGGTGGGACAGGAGTGTTCCAAGACCACCAGCCCGGGAGAGGACAGTGAATGTTCCAGGTCTGCTGGGCCAGGAGAGGACGCGAGGGTTCCAGGTACGCTGGTGCCGCAGGGCTGCGTCGCGCTCCCAGCGCCAGGAAACCTTTGATAGAGGCTGACATCCTAAATGAGGCCGAAAATATTTTATACAAAATGTGATAAAGCAGTAATGATCCCAGAGGCCTCGGGTTATCTTGGTCATTACCTGCACCCACCACTTGAATCAGCAGCATTAAGGGGTCCAGACCCAATACGTGGATCCCTCGGAACTCATTAGTCCTGAGTACTTTATATAGACTCAGCTCTCAGCTGCTTGATTCAAACTAACCTTTTCTGTATCTTAAAATCTCTGCTGCCACAGCCTCACTGTATTACCATAACAATAACCAGTATTTCAATTTTAAGAACTCATTTTTCCTCAAATAGAAAGTGCCAATCAATTTAAGGAGCAGGAGAGGCACGCTGGAGCACAGGCAGGGCACGTGTGCTGGGGCCTCGCCCTCCTGCCCCAGCCCACTCTGGATGGGAAGCATTTCCCTGCACGGCGCTCTTCCTCCTCACCAGCCACTGCTCCTGGCTCTGCAGCTGCGCTGGGCTGAAGGGATTCACTGTGGAAGTAATGGGAGGGGGTGAGGAGTTGACATTTGGAATGGTTCCCCAGCTGCTGTGGGGAAAGGCCAGGAGTGGGGTGTCACATGTGCCTGGCAGCAAAACCCCTGCCCTGTCTCTGCCTGCAGCTGGGCAATGGCTGGGTGGGTGCAGGGGGTCCCCAGAGGTCCCCCCTGTTGCAGGTGGCTGAGCACTCCAGCTTTGCTGCTTCCAGTGGCTCCAGTCAAGGGTCTGGGGTTACGGGGAGGGGTCCAGGACACGTCAGAGCATGGGGCTGGGGAGGGTCCAGGCAGTGCCCGTGTCTGTGCCTGGTCTGAGCGATGGGGGGTTTGTGCCATGGTGGCCCTCACACCTGGCAGATACTGTGAGTTAACCAGTCACCTCTTCTTTGGGCAAAGCAAATCGGCAGAGCTTATTACTCCAAGCCAGTCAATTAATTAAAGCTCAGTGCTTAATCAAGTTCCAGTGGTCATAAACGGGGCACAGGGATTTCTCTCTCCTGAGCACTATGCTCAGAGGGTAAATGAAGCAGGGTACAGTGCCCGGCTCTCCATGCCCAGTTCCTCCTCAAATCAGCCCCCATTTCATCTGCACTGGTCCCAGGGCAGCCACCTGGGGCTGGTTCCTCTTGGTGGGTGGGCTCCATGGTGGGCTCCTCCCTGGGGGCTCTTCCCTGCCAAGTCTGGGGCAGCATTGGGAGGGATGGAAGGTCCTGCCAGGCACTGTGGGGTGCAGGGGTTGGGAAGCATCTGTGCCACCCCCAAGAGCCCCCAGTGACCCCAGCTCCTCACTGGAGGGCACACGCAGGAGGCTTCACTTGGAAATCCATCTTTCCCCCACCTTGACTGGACAAAGACCTGCAACAAAACCTGCTCTGGGCGCAGAGGGAACGTCTGTGGGACAGGAAGGCTGGACTCCTCAGGTACTGAGCAGGTGGGCACCAAGATGGTGGGGACAGGAGGGGACACAGCAGGGAACTGCAGGAGCCCAGCAGAAAAATGCCTTTCCAATAGGCCTGCCCATGTGTTTCAGTGACTCTCCAGCCCATCCATAACTGGGAAGGAGATGCTGTCCAGCCACATGGGCAGCAGATTCAATTAGGTTTCTCTCTCCCAGAACGTGGCACGAGAAGCAATCTCTCTTTTTTGAAGAATGTAATAACAGAGTGCAATGGAAATGCGTCGAAGAGACTCTGAGAACAGGATGCCTGCCTTAAATCTTGAAAGCAGTCAAGAAAAATATGTTGTTTACCTGAATTTGTTTTTCATAAGGTCTCCCAGAGGATTAATAAACTAACCTTTCGTCTGTGAACACCTGGTCCTACACGCCATCAATAACCAGCTGCACCCACCACGTCTCAGTGGGAGAGGCAGATTGCAGGAACCTAAACAAGAGTCACCAAAAAGCCTGTGACAGAGAGGACACCCATGGCTCTCCCCATCCCAGGGCTCTCTGGCTCCACAAACATGGAGCTGGATGTGGCCGATGTCCCAGATGTGGCCCCGAGTGTAAGGCTGGGGCTCCCCAGCCGAAGCAGGGCTCTCCCGTGGGACCACTGCCATGGTGGGGGATGGCCCTGGCACAGCCCTGCCTCCGTGGGGGTCTGGAGGGGCGTGAAAGGAGCCAGATGCCCCTCCAGCAGCACCCTTCCACTGAGCGGGTCTGCAGGCTCGAGCCTGGCATCCCTTAATTGATTGATCGGCTAGGACTGTCAGCGCTTACAGAGATAATTCAATTTATAAAATCCTATTAAGTAGTGAAAGATTTTTTGATTGTTGAATTGTTTCCTATGTTACGCAAGTCGTTTTGGTCCCTCTCACTTGGAAATCCGCTTCCCATTTGCGAGAGCTGGCGATGGAGCCGTTCCCCTCCCTGGCTGATGCCCAGATGCTCCGAGTGCTGGGGCAAAGGAGATGCTCCAAGCTCGTGCTCTTCCAGTGTCCCACGGTGCCCTGGCACGGGGGGCTGTCCCTGCAACTTTCCTGCAACTCCCATCTCGGGCACAGGCCGGGGGCTGGCAGCAGCTTCCCCCGGCACCCAAGCCATCCCTGTGCCAGCGGTGTTCCCGTGCCGCAGCAGCACCGCGTGGCTGCGTCCAGGTGCGCCCAGGGCGGGGTAGCCCTGTGCCCCCACCCCGGGCGACGCCAGACGTGGAGCTGGGCACAGGCAGGAGGACCCGGGGCTGCCATGTGGCAGCTGAACTTTGGTTCCCATTTTCAGCTCTTTGTTTCCAGCCCCCGCCCCCACCCTGATGCAAACTCCCCTCTCCGGTTTGTTTCCATAGAAATCCTCAGCTGTAAATCCTTAAGTAACTTTTTTTTATTTATAGTGTGCTATTAATGTCCTTTCAAGCCGAGGACTCCAGGAAATGAAATAATAGAAAAGGCACCACTTTGAAATGCATCCAGGCATTTATTGTTAGTAAGTGAAAAAGTAACATAAGCATTTAAAGAAAATATTGGCAGATAAATTGGGTTTTAAAGAAAATATAATTGGATATAATTTCTGCTTCATTCAGTTAAATATTTATTGTTTTATTGACTTATTTTCTTTTATTTATAATGAGAACCTTAAGCTGAAATTTAATTTTCTTGATATAAATATACGTTTTCATAGAAAATTTGGCATTAAAAAATGTTATCTCAGACATTAATGGCTTTGATAAAAGCATGCGGCTTGTGCAAGGGTTTGGTTTAGATATTTCCAACCTCAGTAAATATGAAGTAGTCTCTATAATCATCATTATCATAACAATTACTATTATTCTAATTAATGGGTAAGGCTAATGGCAATGCATCCACATGGAAAATCAGTGCTTGCTGCATATTTGAGTTCTTCCCACAGGTTTTGCTGAGATCTGCAGAATTTGAGCTCCTCAGAGAAGCTCTGCCCTGGACAGGGGCAGCTGAGCTCCCACCCCGTTGGGGTGAGGATGGAGCCTTCTCCTTTCCTGGACTGGGAGCAGAGGGCTGGTTTTAGCAGCAGACAGACAGACGGAACCGGCAGCACCATCGGAGGCAGATGCTTTCCATAAACCTTCATGGAGAGGGTCAGCCATCAGGACATGTCACCGGGAGGCTGCAGTGCCACTGCTGCCCGTGGGACACGCTCCCGGGGTCTCACCTGCCCGCCTCTGCCCGCCTGGCTCGTCCTGAGGCTCCCAGAAGTGGCAGGGAGAGCTGGAGCCTGTTCTGCTGCCGACCCCTCCCACGGGATGAGCAGGCACTGTGCCGGCGTGGGGGGACCTTCTCCCCACAAGAGCGCTCGGTCACGAGGACGGAGAACGCCCAGCTCAAAGCGGGGATGCAGCTAAACCACCTGCAGATGGAAATGGTGTTTGGATTCAAACCAGCGCTCCAGAGGTGAAAGGCTCTGGGCTTCATTACCAGCCCCTGGAGTCACCCTGTCCCCCTGAAATATGTCACGCACACTTCCAACCTTTCCATTTTTATGGGCAGGTTTAACTGCGGCACAGAGCAGCTCATATCAACAACAGCGAAAAAATGTCCTGCAAGAAAAGGCCTGAAATGGTAAATATTTAACAGGTCCTTTCTGTCCTCTCCTTCAATGTATTAAAATAATTAGTTTAACAAAGAGGACTCTGTTCCCCTGTGTCTGAGCACGACGTGTCTGGTGCAACAGCGCAGCTGTAATTCAGTCTCGGGTTCTGCTGGCATTTACACTCGCTGCTCCACGCCGCACTCCCGGTTTATAGTGTCAGCAGAACATCTTGATTGAATTACAGCTCTGGATTTGGTTAGGAGCTGGGGATTATTCCAGATGTAGTTGAGTTGTAGGTATCTGTCTGTGCTTATCTGGGGACATAGACCCTCAGGAAAATCAGGAGGCCAGATGCGGGATAGTGCTCCCGGCCCCAGCGCCACATGGCACGGAGCCCTGGCACGCCTGCCTTGCCTGTGGCAGCTCTGGGCTCCCGCCCGCTGCCCCCACGGTGCCCAAAGCCCACACCCTCGGGCACAGGAGCCCTCTGGTCCTTCTCCTTCTGAGAAGCGAGAGGAAATCCTGTCCTGCTGCACCATTGACACTTGTTGCCAGACATGGACGCTGAAAAAGAGTCACATCAGTTCAACTCATCCCTGAACCCCATTAGAACTCCATCCAGAGTCTGAAAAACAGGATGGGAGCGATGAGGCACCGGGAGGGGTCCGGGGTGTGCCGGCAGGAGGGAAGGCAGCCCCGGCCCCTGGGGACAGCGTTGACCGCGCGGTGCCCGAAGTGTGGGAGGGACAGGGCTCTGCCGGCTGTCACCTGCAGCATCCCGCGGCCTCCGCACAGGCTGCAGGGGGCTGTTGGTGCTCACAGCTGAGGGGTGGCGGCGTCCCCTCGTGTCTGGCATTTCCCACAGAACCCGCCGAGTGCTCCGAGCAGGGGCCGCCGGGGGCGCGGGCTGCAGGGACCGTGCGTGCCTCGGGGCCCTTGGCAGGGTTTGGAAGTTTGGCGGAAGGGCAGTGGTGACGCCTGCGGCTTCGCTGCCCTGGAAGGACGGAGAAGCCCGTGCGCGGAGAGCAGCGCAGCTCCCAGGCAGGGATGCGCCGCGGGCCGCTGGTGCCGCATCCTGCCTTCCTTCGGCCGCGTCCTGCCTGCCTGCCTTCGGCCGCGTCCTGCCTGCCTTCGGCCGCGTCCTGCCTGCCTTCCTTCGGCCGCATCCTGCCTGCCTTCGGCCGCGTCCTGCCTGCCTTCCTTCGGCCGCGTCCTGCCTTCGGTGGCATCCTGCCTTCGGCCGCAGCCCTGCGCAGGCACGGCCCGCCTCGGGCAGNTGCCTGCCTTGCGTCCTGCCTGCCTTCCTTCGGCCGCGTCCTGCCTTCGGTGGCATCCTGCCTTCGGCCGCAGCCCTGCGCAGGCACGGCCCGCCTCGGGCAGCGGCGCAGGAAGGGCCTGCCCCTAATTTGTCTTGCTAATCAGAGACAGCACATTGATCAGTCATGGTGAGAGCTGGAATAATTGCAGACTCGAAATAGCACCGATTTAAATCTTTCAGATGATAATCTCTTGCCTTGGAAATGCTCGTGCTGGCATAGCAGCAGGAGCAGGTTCCTGGCGAACTGCTTCCCGGGAATGCCATACAGGAAGGAGAGGGAGCAGTCGAGCGAGGCAAGCTGGCTTTTCCAGCCGGAGTGGGGCCTCCAAAGCCCCACGCTCCACGGAGACCCGGGTGGGACACACAGCCCCGAGCTGCCCACGGCGGCTCTCGAGGACACCGTGCTGGAGCGGATGCCACGGGCAGAGCTTTGAGGGCTCCTGGCTCCATTTGTTCCCACCTCTGCCAGCATCAGGGCATGGGCACTGCTGCCCTCGCCCACGTTAGCACTGCCTCCATAATGGGCTTCCTCTCCTATCTGCAGTGCCAACATTTCCAGCAGGATCTATATCTTTCCATAGGCAGTTTGTTTCATCACAGTAACATAATAATGTGCTGAGAAGAGCTCATAGTTGTGAATTAATGTTTAAAAGCTCTCACTTTTGGGTTGTTGAAATGAATGTTAATTTGACAAATGGCAGCCATTGGGATCGAGGCAGCATTAACATGGAAATCAGAGTTAACCTCCAGCGGGGCAGGCGCAAGGTGAGAGGAGCAGCCGCGGCAGCCGCTGTAGTTTTTCACCTGATGCTCACACTGTAAATACTGCCAGTGCCCGATCTATTTATAGAACTGTAATTTAAAGGCGAGTTCAGGGAAATCTGAATGACATCTCCTTAAGAGAAGCAATCGTGGGGTATCTTGGAATATGTCAGGCAGCTCTCTTGCTTTCTCTCTCAAAAATACTCATATGTCCACTAAATCAATTTGCTTTTCTCTTGTAACTGCATTTGCAGGGCCATTCTTTTCCATTTTCTGTCACTGTCACACGCTAATTCATGTCACTCTGCGGCGCAGGAGGGCCAGTGCCTGCCCCTCTGCACGGCACTGACACAGCTCCCCTGTCCCTCCTGCACCTGCACCTGCACCCAGCGCCTGGGCTGGAGGGGCCCGGGGGGCTCGGGCTGCACAGGGGGCTGGGGGTCACACCCCAGGGGGCTGCTCTGCTCCTCTGGGTCTGGGAATGAACCTCTGCAGAAGCTGGCTCCATGTGCCAGTGTACCTCCAGGTTATCTTCTGGGGGGACATTCCTATGGATTGCCACAGTTATTTTTTTTTATTTTTCTTGTTTTCCTTCAGTTTTCACTTAGGAGGAAGGATGAGAATTTTCAAATGGACAAAAAAAATGCAATGCCAAAGCCCTATATCCTAGGAACAATTAGAGCAGGAAATCCAGGGAAACAAATTCTGAGCTTAGGGCACTGGCTCTTGAGTGAAGAGAGATCTCCTAACAGGACCCACACCGGAGTCCCCCCTGTGTGGGTGCATCTGACCCACTGGGCAACTGACCATGGAGACAGGGCTCCAACAGCTGCTGATGCACTGACCCCTTCCAGGAGGGAACACTTAATGTGTCCCTGACCAAACAAGGAGAGCAGTCCCCCTCAGTCCTCTCCACCTCTGGATTCTTCAGCTGGTGTTTTTAAAAAGGAGGTGGAGAGGAGGCTGCAGACCAGAGGATTTCAACCCAAACCCAGCAGCTTTTTTTTCCAAATTTTTTAATGTTTTGAAATATTCCTTGTATCTCCAGACATAAATATTCAGACTTGCAGCTGGGAAACTTACTTCCAAGTTGTTTTTTTTGTCAGGTTCAAGTACAAATTTTCAGTTAAAAACCTTCTTTCCTTGACTCTTAATCGTTCCTGGCCAACAAATGGAAAAGAGGAAAAGGGAGTGAATTACATGACCTGTCTCTTTTTGTTTATTAAGAACTTCTTTCCAGTGTCTGATTCTTACGGAAATATGGTTTCAATTTTCTCTTTGAATTGTGGATCAAGAAATGTTGCCAATACATATTTTTCTCTGTCAAAATTTCCTTTAATCTGGGGTCTGTAGATGTCTCGAGAGCCATGTCTCCTCACCGGGTTATTACTGTGTGTGCCTCTTGTCATGTTAGTGTTCAGTGGGAATCACGTTTGTTCTGGGAAGGCGCCCTGCGAGCGGGGTGGCCGAGGGGCAGGATGCCCCCACCCCATGTCCCCCCACCAGCACCTTCCCCCCTGCCCCAGGGTCTGGGGCTCAGGGCTGCTGCTGCTTTGGGTTCCCGTGGGTCCCTTCCTCTGTGGGGACCTGGCTTCCTGGATCCTGGATCCTGGATCCAGGGCGACCGGAGCTCCAGGAGCCGCCAAAACCTTGGAGTGGGCCCTGGGGCGAGGCAGCTGCGGGGGCGTTCTTGGAGGGCACTGCCAGCCCTGTCCAGGGGCCTTGGGCGAGGGTCTGAGCATGGATCCTGGATGTGACACTGGCTTCTGCACCTGCACTCACCTCTCCCAGGAAGCTGTTGCGGTGCAATCCCTGCACACCTTTGGCTTCAGCTCCGTGCTGTAGGTAAATGCGGCTGCCTCTGTCGGGGCTCTCTGGCCTTGTGTCCATCAGCAGATCCCAGTGATCTTTCCCTGTTTTCTGGTGACCACACAAATTCCTCTGCAAAGGTGTGAATGACCTCACGGAGACAGGTCTGCAGTTGAGGCTAGAGCAATTTGGAATTTATCCAGAGTGGAGCTTTTTTTAGGAGTTTGAGGAAAACACATAATTTTAGGAAGTGACCAGCATTCCTGGGCTCATGCTGTCATTCCAGGTGCTTTGGAGGGACTCGGGTCTGTGAGAGGATGACACCTCCCTCATCCTACAGCAGGCGGGGACCCCCTGTAGGCCACAGCTGCAGCTCACACAACTCTGACACACAAACCAAGTGCAGCTGCAGCCATGACAGTTCATGCCCTCTGCAAGTAGGGTTCTCCTGCAGGATGCCAGGTTCTCGGGATATTGCTGTGTCCCAGCACTTCTCTTGCACTGTGAAATGACACACTCCATCGCAGTTAGCTGTGGTTGTTTCAGACTTTCAAAGGATTAACTTTTGCCATCTAAATGAGAAGAAAAGAAAAGAAATGCCTCACAGCCTCTCCCCATCCCCTGAAAAGAGCTTTTTCTGATAGAACTGGAATGCTGGAAATAATCCAGAGGAATTCAGAAAATGAACCTGTCAGAAGAATATTTTAATAAACCCCTTTTTCAGTGGTGGCATCAGCAGCTCACACCCCTCCTCTGCACAGCCCAGGCAGTCAGGGAGCAGCGCCAGGGGAGGGGGCTGGAGCTGCAGCGCTGCCGGGGGTCCCGGGGGGGCTGGAAGTCTGTCCCTGTCCCTTGAGGCCTGGAGGCTCCGGCTTGGCTGCCGGGCTGATGCGGGCTCTGAGTGCAGACCCCCGGGGCACCGCGCAGGGGCTGCCCCAGGGCACCCCCCAGTGCGAGCGATTGTCACTCCACACCTGCCTGAGAGAAGGCTGTGGTTGGGCAAAGGTTGGACTCCATGATCTTGGAGGTCTTTTCCAACCTTTATGATTCTGTGACTCTATGACTCCACGTGGAAGGGGTGGGACACACCTGGACCTCCCCTGGAGCCGCCTCACAGGCAGGTGAGCTGTTCTGGGTGGGTGCAAGAGCAGCCGCGATGCCGCTCCCTCCCAACATTCCTTCTCCTGTGCCTGGCCAGACCTGTGCCATAAATTAAAGGGGAGCATCTTGAAGGAGGCTTTAATCAAAAGTTGGAAGTTGCAGGCAGCGTGTCACAGTTCCTCATCAAGTTGCCGTTATAATGCTCTGTAATTGGACAGACGCTAATATTGACAGTGTTTGAAGAATGTCCTGCTTCTCCCTGCGTGCGTGGGTTTGATAGAGTTGAATAATGGAGCAGATATGATGGATTAGAAAAATTCCCCAGTTAAGGTCCCTAATTACAGAGTTTTACCTGCCCAATTAAGGTGGAGTACTTGAGAGAAAACCAGACACTGACTCTCTCCAGGCACCTGAATGCTCTGGGAAGCATAAGAAGCTGTGACAGTGCTGGACCAGAGGATTACTGGAATGTTATCCTTCTTGAAATGTTGCCTTCCTGATGTCCGTGCAGTACGGAGCTAAAATCCACTCAGAGGCTGAGCGGCACCTGTAAATCCTGCTGATCCACAGGCTCTGAGCTGCACGGCCGTTCTGCCCTGCCTGGATGTGGATTCCAGAGCAGGAGTCAAACCAGTCCCCACCATGTCCACAGTCCAACGTCCTTTGCCCGTGTTTAACATCCGGGCCCCCTCGGCCGTGGGGCGCCGTGTTGGCCCCGCTGCCCATCCCTCTGTGCACCAGCTGGGCTGAAACCCCCAGCGGGGCAGCCAGAGTCGTGCCCACTCCCAGGGAACGGGGGCTTCGGGGCTGCAGTGCAGACCCTGAGCCAGCCCAAAGTCTTGGAAATCCAGGCACATGAGAGAGAGAATTCTTTAAAGTAAATAATAATTTGGCTCTCTGCAGCCTGAGGATGAATCATGGCGGTTTTCCTTTAACCATCCTAAAAAACAAAGGCCGTGTTGGTCCTGGAGAGGCCAACGGGTGACACCCACGGTGTCTGTGGGGACACCTGTCACCGAGAAAGGGCAGGTATGGCGGCACTGAGCCCGCTCACCCCTCACAGGAGGAACAGCCGTCTTCCCGCTGCAGAGAACATCTCAGCATCCAAATCTCTCTCTAACCCCCCCTGTAGTGGCGGGACAATTATCCCATAAATTATGAAATAAATATTCTGCTCGGGCTCTGGAGTCTGTTTACCCGAGGTGTGCTTTCTTCTCCAGAGATATTCCTGCTGGCTGCTGAGGGATGGAGACGTGCCGGTGCTTTTTTCTTTGCCCCTGCCTCCCTTTCATCTGCTCCCGTGATGAATTGTAGGGGAGAACTACCCAAGCCTGTCTGTTTTGGCTTAGATCAGCTTTTCTTCTCATTATAATTTAAGTCTTTAAGGGTCTTCAGTAGGAGCCTGTAAAAGTCAGATCACTCATTCCCGTTGACGCCATGTGTTTCACGGCCACTCGGGCCGTGATTCATGCGCGGGGCCGGACGCTCTCTTTGTGCCGCGCAGAACAATGGCTTTGTGCCGGGCTGGCGCCCGCGCCGGCCCTCAGCGGGTTAACCACAGAATCCTCTCGCAGCTGAAAACTATGGATTGAGCAAAATCTCCCTGTCAGCTCTCTGTGATTTTGCTGAGAGCACTTGGACATGCTGGCATTGGATTTACAAATTGAAAATCATTAATAATTCTAACCAGGCTGTGATAAATCTGAGATCAGTCTCGATGAACCTGGACACCATTTCATAAATCAAAAAGATTACTTAGGAATTTTTTAAAATCTGACGTCAAAATGTCATGGTTACTAATGGTTTTTGTAGATCTCTTACAGTGATATATCATTTATCTACGCTACATCTAAAATGTGACACCAGGGCAGAAATGTGATGTCTTTAATATCATGAATACATTTTATCCCATAATAAAGGTATTAACAACTTCTTGCTGTGAATTGTACTTGAAGTTCTGTGCCTGATTTAGTGCTATTGTTAAATTAACAGTTTTCCCCCCAATATGTGTAGACAAACTGTTGCTCACTTTGTGTGACGACAGGCTGAGGACCCACCGAAGTGGAGGACGTGGTGGCTCAGCCCTGGCTGTGCACCCCAGCTCCCCTCTCCCTGCTGCCCAGGCGCCCCCGGCAACACAAGAGTGAGCAAATGCCAGAGCCAGAACGGAGCCAGCAGGTACACGTGGCTCACAGCACAGGGCTTTGGTTCACACTGGTTCTTACGGCATTTTCTCACTCCTTTTAGACAGACAAGGCTGAGAAAAGTTTACAAGACTTATGGAATAAAACCTCAGCCAATGACCTCCAGAAAATACCCTTCAAACCATTCGTTTAACTGATGAATGAAGCTGATGCTAAAAAGTATCACTAAAGATGAAGGTAAGGTCTAAAATAGGGGAAGAAGCTGCCTCTGTGCTACTGCTTTGGCTCTGGAATCAAGCACACGTGTTATTTAGCACAGACTGGTTTGATCTCCTTGCTGAAGTGTGGATTTGTGCTCTAGGATTTGTGCTCTTTGTTTTTCATGCCACATGTTGTGTCAGCTCCGACTCCAGGGCACAACCCAAAGCCTTGCGTTGTTGGGAAGTCTGCTGGAAGCACGCGGCAGCCGAAGGGCCAGGTCCAAACATCACCTGAGCACACGTGAACCTGGTCTGGCACCTCACAAATCATTAAAACATCAGCACTCATTGTCCAAAGGAGACCTAACAAACAGTGAGGACGTGTCTCACTGTGGGATCAGCTGTCTCTGTGCCCCCATTGCAGCCAATGTGGGCGTGCGGAGGATCCACATCCCGGGCACCTGCACGGAGCCGGGCAGCGGCGAGGCTGGCTCTGCTCCCGGCTGTGCTGCCTCTTGCCACTTCTCACATGGAATCTTCAGTGCCTGCTGGCATAGGGATGCTGTGGCACAGCACAATGCAGCTTCCTACAAAGGATTTTTGTATTATAAATGACTTTTACAGACTTTGCTATAAAATGTTACATGGCTTTGGTGCATCCTTTTAAAAAATGAATGGTTCAGCTGTTAAAATTTAAAGCGTTGTTCCCGGTCTCCTCCCAGAGTTGTGAACAGGCTGCAGGAGCACACGGCCGGCACCGCTCTGGCAGAGCTGAGGAGCTATCAGAGCCGAACAGGGAGTGCAGGAATTTAGAGCGAAGCTTTATGGCCAGAGATTACATTCAGAGGTGAACAAATGGTGGTACCAAGTCTATGCAAAGCAAGTGACAAAATGTAAAAATCCTCCCTGCATTTTGAAGGAAAATATATCTTTCTTTCTGCGTGGTTCCCATGAAAAATAGGCTTTTTTATTTCCTTTTTTCATGCTAGGAAATTAATATTCGCCTTTCAAAAAGATTTGGTGAAGGTTTGCATGAAGGTCATTAGCAATCTCGCTGGGGAATAAAGAAGGGAGTGATTGAGATCTGCATGGGCTTGGGACTCATTTGTGGCTTTGCTTTACACATAACATTTTTATTAAGAAAATAATACTTTGGGGCTGGTAATTGTGTTGCCAGCTGGGCCGGGGAGGGGAGAGGAGGAAAGCAGAGCACTGAAACCTACTATTTATGTCGCTGCTAGGTACAATTCCAGGCAGGTATATGCATGGTAAATCTCCTTGATCTGTCCCCAAAGTCACCCTGAAGTGCCGCGACTCTTGCCGGTGTTGAGCACGTTCCTCCCGGGCTGCCGCGCCGGGGCAGGGACGAGGTGGCACGGACGGTGACCGGGGGCACCGCGGCGCTTGGGCGGCCCAGGTGCCAAGTTTTGGGATGGCTGGGGGACAGCCCCACAAACCTCCATCCCCTGGAAGGGGACACGTGACCCCAGGACCTCCGGGAAACACCAGGCACTTCCAGAGCAGCCTTTGTCTACCAGGGAGTGAGGTCACCTGTTTCTGTTCCATTTAAGGCAGAAGCCCCACAGTTAGGATTCAAGCTGTTTGCCCCTGATATTCCTTCCAAGTCTTCCTAAAAATTAGCATAGCACAGAGCAGATACAATCTGAAGTTGGCTTGTAAAATCTTTTGGAAGAATCATTAAGGGTATTTCATTATCTCCATATTGCCAAGGTCAGGCTGCCCATATTTCCTCTTTAGTGCTGCGATGGGAATATGCTGCGACTGTGGTATAATAGACCAGAAAATGTCCACACTGGGAATGATGGTAAATCAATAAAAACTCATCAATATAACTCCCACTTTCCCAAGGTACTGCAAACAGCCTCAAGTTTGTAATTTACTTACGTATCTTCACCTTTTTCCCAACATTTTTTACACCAACTTCTGAACTTTTTGTCTGTGTAAAATCTTTATGAGAGACAATATATATAAGGGATAAAATGCTTTATTGAAAAGATTATTGATTTTTTCAGCCAAGCTGCTTGTACAGCAGTTCCAGGCTGCTGTCCCAGCAGGGAGAGCTCAGTGTGAGAGGGGTTGAGGTGGGAGGTGAGCAGGTGTGGGCATGGCTCCCCATGGTGCTGCTGGGGCTCACACATGTGCCTCAGATCCAAACTGCACTTTGGCTCTCGAGAAACCTCAGTAAAACTTCAGGCAACTGGAAGCTGAAGGGTGGTTGCTCCTGCTTTCTCCAGAACACCTTGATTACACCCTTCTTTCTTTCTTCTTTCATTTCTCATTCTTTTTACTCATCTACTTTCCTCCCTTTTTATCTACTCTCCACTTACTTTGGAGGAAACAAACAACCTAAAAGCATAAATACACGATGTCTTTTTTAGGCTGACAAAGGGACAACCTCGTCATGCAGCACGTCCTGCCTGGACAGCTGCACAATGGCTCCTGGCCCCCTCCCCAGTGCTCAAAGAGCCACAGTCCCTGTGGGCATGGGCTCAGGGCTCACAGGGTGCCGGTGTCTCAGCTGGAGACAGGGAAGGCTGCAGCAGCACACGCCATCCATCCTGGTTTGGAGAATGCTGAATCCTTTATTATGAGCCAACCGCTGAAATAAAACCAATCCCATTTTATTAAAAGCCCAAAGACACAATTAGATCTTGCAGATTATGCAAATGATGTGCAGCCCTCTGACTGCTGGCAATTTGCCGCACAGCCCTCTGCGCTGCCGTGCCCGGGAGCCCTGGCTGAGCCCCTGCCAGAGACCCTCACCCTGGTTAGGGACCCTGACCCCCCTGTGCAGCTCCAGAGCCTGCAGCCCTGATAAATATTCCACAAAATATGAACAGCCTATTTTCTCTTGCCACTCTGACCTTTTCCCCAAGACATTAGAATGCGCTTTCTGCCAGGTACTGTGTGCGTATCCCCAGGGGTCAGGGACCTACAGGGCTCCATTAACTGTCAGTGGGGTTTTTTTCCCTGATGTCAGAGTTTACCCCTAGCTAAGCTAATGCATTGAAGAGAGTCTTGGCAGGGGCAATAGACATCGTGTCACCAAGGGCATAAAGGCCAAGGAGCGGATGGAAAAACCTGGTGGTGGAGCTTAATCAGCAAGTAAAGACCTGAAGCCAGACTGCATTTGATCAGAGGGACCCCACAGACACCTTGTGCAAACAGCAGCGGCTGCTTTCCCTCCCCTCTACTCTTCAGCCCCATCACCTGGAGCTGATGGCCAGAGAGCAGAGGGTGCCACCCACCGTCCTTCCCCAGGCAGGGAGAGCACCTGGAGCAGCAGCACCCAGAGCTGCATCCCTGCAGAGAGCGCCCAGCTCCAGCTTTGGGGTTGCTTGCAGTGCTCAGGCACTCGTTGGGGGGGATAAGTGCCTTCTCTCATTCTGTCCTCTATTTTCTCACTTTTGACTTTTATGGTTTTTCATTTACAAGTCTAATCAGAGAGAGGCAGCAGGATGGAATAGCGCAATCATTCAACATAGATTAACAATTGCGTCAATGGCCTACAAGTGTTTGCAGCATCCCCCAACGCCAGCTCCTCCAGCCAGGAGACACTCTGGGAGGCAAAAGCAAGAAGAAGTTGGGAATACAAAGCTGTTGCATGGTGACCCCAGCTGAGCACATCTGTCTTCTAATGGACCAGCATCTTCTCCAGGAGTTGCCCTCACACGAAGTTCTGAGCAGAGGCAAGGGAAGCATCTCATTTCATCTGCTTTGGAACAAGTTTAAGTGGTGCCACCACTGCGACCCCAGCCCAGCTCACCTGGGTGCCACCAGCCCAGATCCATCATGTCTGGATACCCTGGTGCATTGCTCACCCCACCCAGGCACAGCCCTGGTCCCACCACACACGCTGCGCCCCGAGCACGGCTTCCCGAGCTGGCTGTGCTCCTCTAGGTAGGTCCAGACACACCCTGGGGAATGCTCCTCACAGCTCTACAGCTACAATCCAGATTTTAATCTCCAAAGTCAGTTTTTTGCAGGAAAGAAACCAGGTTTAGTCATTGGTAAGAACACACGTCACCATATGAGTGTTCAAATCCCTGTCAGTGAGAAGAGCATCACACCCAAGCAAGGGGGTAATTTCAACCCACTGCAAAAATAATTAAGGGCACAATTAAGCAAAGCATGAAAACCCTGGGGTTTGTTTTATTTTAAGCACTTGTGTAAGCACCACACTGAACGGCGACTTCGCAGTGGTGTGACCCCTCCCCGGGGTGGCACAGCCGTGTGCACTGCACCAGGTGAGCTCCCGGCACGGCACCGGTCCCTGGGATGCGCCGTCGCCGCCGGCACTGCCCGTCCTGCCAGGTCACCCCTCTCTGCTCCTGACACAAACTGGCTTTTAAGCCTAACAGGCTACAACTGGATTTTTAAGAGCAGTCTGAAGTTAAAAATAGTTGACATTTTGGAAGTGACTGCGAGGTAAAATTCAGGCTTCCACTGGGTTTGTAGCCATCGGAAAGGGTTTTGAGTGCACAAGTGTGCAAAACATGATTGCTGCTAAAGACCACAGCTGGAAAAAATGCCACATGTTTATAACTGCTGTATACCAAACCAAATACATTAGATTTACTCTCAGGTGAAGAAAAGATTGGCAAGCATGGTAAATCACGTCCTACCATGAAGTTTATTAAGCTTTGAGGCAGTCTGGTAGAGAGGAGGCTGAAGTGAGCGGGCATTCTGAGCTTTCCGCCTTTGTCTTCCATGTCATTTTAAACATTTGTCACCCCAAAAGGGGCAGGTGATAGTACCTGAATGCCCACAGACACGCAGCTCTCTGACACAACTCCCTGCACCCAGCCCATAACTCACCAGCTTTAACCCTCCTCTGAAATGACATCTATATAAATATTGTTAATAGCACTAACATAATGTTAAGTCAGGTTTTACTGGACTCCCTCATACACCCTTTGGATTTATTAGCTATAGGATTTGAAGTAAATTTTTATTAGCCCAAGTTAAACCCAGCTACCATGGGCTTGGCTTTTGGGCTTTCTTTCCCCCATCTTTCTTCCTTTATTTGAGCTTGGGCCCCCTTTTCGCAGCCCAGTGCTTCCTCCCTCAGACCGAAACGTCCTCGGATAAATCTTACCGAATGAAATATTTATTAATTTTCCTAACCAATGTTGATCTCATAAATTACCAAGACTTTTTCATGAAATGGTTATTAACATCCATGGCTGTATGTTAATGGCTTATTGACCAAATATGGGATAATTAGACCCTAGGAGCACTGGCCACTGTGATCTATGAGAAGCAAATTTGGCCCTTATTACACCAATGACCTATTTAATATCTACTGATGAATTTAAGGTAGAATCACAGGCAGAATTTGTTTCAAGGAGCTGCCCTCCAACTAACGAGCAGAAAGATTCTTGTATAAAAATCTATTGATCCTGAAAAAAATATTAACAAAAATCATTTTTTGTAACTGATGATTAATTGGCTAAATTCATGTTAGACTGAGATGCACCAAGAAAACACCAGTAGCCAGACACCTCCTGGGATTAACTGAGCAATGAGTCCACTTGACTAGAGGGCCCTGTATTCTCTCCCAGCTTTGAAGGATTTAGGCCCTAATTTAAACTGTGAAGATTTATACTAATATTCGCAAAAAATTTAAACATTTATCCATGCTGCAGTGCCAGGAACAGCTGTTCAGACCTGCTGCAAATAAGTGAGTTGTTCTTGGTTTCAGTTCTAAGCTGGACTGCTGCTCAAGGAGCCCCCTTCCCAATCATCTTATAATATTTAAAATCAAATTAAAGACAAAATAAAAGGAATCAAAACAAAGCCAGAAAGAAAGGAATACAATTTGAAGCACTCGAGCTATAGCCTCTTTGTAAGCAGGATGTGCAGGTCTGAATGCAGTTTAAGAATTAATCTGGTGATGTTTTTGTGGATCCTCAGCTGATCCAGCAAACCACCTGGCACCATGGTCCTTTGGCCTGGAAAGGCTTCCATGGAAATGTGCGTACCTGGAAGAGTTACAGACACAGCTCAGTCAGTGGTGAGGACTGAATGAAAAGCATTAATTCCTCAGTGCTTTGGATCCAAAGAAATGCAACTGAAGTGAGGTGCAGGGTTGGGTGCTGGGCCCTGCCGGGTGCTCCCCCCACGCTCCCCTACCCCAGCCGTCATTCCAGCTGCTCCCAGAGCCCTGCTCTGGTTGCTCCTTCCTGCTCTGGCAGCTCCTTTCCCAGCCTGGAGTGGCACAAATGAGGAGAGACTGGTTTGGCAGGTCACAGCAGAGATCCTGTAACACAACTGATGAGGGAGAGGAAACAATTTATTGCCCCAAATAAATGCTATAGTTCCAATATCAGGCAACCACCACTTCTTCTCCCACTCACTATAACTTTTAGGTTCTGCACAACTGCTAACACTGATTTTAAACTCTTTCTCCTGCCAGATTCAGCTTCTCTGTCAGTAGGAGTAAACCCAAGAAGGGATTAACTGACTGCTGCAAGCAGGAGTGTGCAGGCTCTTCCAATTCAGGCCTTGCCAAGCGCCAGGACACTGCAACAGGGAATGTTAACTTCTATCGCATTTTTTAAAATAAAAAAAAGACCCCCAAACAATCTTCCACAGCAGTTTTTGCACTAAGGTGCACAAAGCAGACCTTCCTGGGGTCAGGCCAGGCTCGGGCTCCTGGTCAAGGCTGGGCTGAGCTCAGTGTGCCCTTGGGACCCCCGCAGACCCCACGGCAGGAGCCCCTGGGGCTCGGACACTCAGGTTACTGCAGCAGCACATCACTGCAGATAAAATAAATCCCGTAATAAATATGGAGTGCAGGAGTTGACTGCAAGGAGTAATTCACAACAGCTCTTGTACCTCTCCAATTCACTGTACTGGAGAGACTGCCTGGAGGGAGAGAGGGGAGATATTAGCAGGTGAAATGAGAAGGAAGTTTCCCAAACTGAGCTGAGGACAAGTCTTGTAGGCTAATGAAGGGACAGATGACAGGAACAAAGGAAAAATACCACCAGAGATAAAAGGGAAGAATTAATATATGAAAAATGAAAGCAAGCAGATTAAAAAACAGAGAGCTACCAGCACTCCCCTTGCTCACATATTATTCCCTAATTACAGAGAAGGACCCAGGGGCTGCAGTCAGACACCCTGATTTAATCATTTCTATACCTTTTCCTGCTGCTTCTGCCCTCTCTCAAGGAATCTAACAGCTATCACTAGAGAGGGAGCGACAGGCAATGCACCCCAGATGCAGCAGAGCCTGGCAGAGACATCCATGGGCGTTATCCCTGCCCAGGGAAGCTGCCACTGCTGTTCTTCCTCCCCCTGCCTCCTCCTCAGCTGCAGGAGGAACACAGCCAGCCCCCTTGGCTGATGGGCTTTCCAGAGCTCCCCCTCTCCCGCACTGCTGACCAAAGTCAGGTGAAGGTGCAGGACTAGGGATGACAGTCTCTGGGGAGGAGAGGAGGAAGAGGCAGAGGATGAAGAAGACAAAGAAAATGAAGAAGAAGATGAAGATGAAGAAGAAGAAGAGGTGGCAGAGAAGAAGGCGATGGCAATGGCTGCTGAGTCTAGCTCAGGTACAACCAAAATAGCCGATGTGATGAGAGCACAGCCTGTGGGGTTGCTCCAACCCAGGCTGAGTCTTCCAATGCCAAGGTCAACTAGGACTAAAAATGTGGACACCTACTCCCCAGAGCAGCACGAGGCCATCCCAGAGCCAGTTCTGCACTTCGTGCTCACACCTCAAAGCTGAGTGTCCACCTCGTGCTCACGTTCCTGCCTGGAGCTCCATCACCAGCCGGCAAATACCTGGAGTTAAAAATTAAATACAAAGAAAAGAGAAACAGCTTCCTTTCCACTATCTATTGAGTTCAAAAGGAAAATGCTGTAGATCTTCCCTGTTTCTCACAAAAATGGTGTCACTTCTGAAATGAATCACCTGGCTGTGCTGGGTGCTGCGTTCCAGAGAAAATCTCTCTCCCTGCCTCTCCCTGCTGCCTGATTCCTCTCCCACCTGAAAGCCACTCTTGCCTCTTGTGACAGGGTGTAAGAAAGAATAGGTGCAGATTTTAACCTCTATAACAGACACTAAATCACATATATTTGTTTTCCTCTATGCTGGGAAAATGTCCCCGAGGAAGTATGTTAAATTTGGGCTTTAAAAGCACCAATTTAGCTATTATGAGTTTTCTATGCTTTTTCTATTCAGGGAATGTTTGGCTTGAATACAGTACGGAGAAGAAATAAGATCAGCTCAACTGTTTTAAAGCTGATTGACACCTTGGGTTTTTTCCCTTGCAATCTGAAGCGAAAGAAAAAATATAAAGGGAACCAGACACTCATTTAAAAGAAATTATTTCCTTGCCTACAGTCCCTGATCAGGGCTGCCTGTGCAGGGAGAATGAGATCTCATAAAAACCCTTTCGTGGGTTCTTTTTCACATCATTTTGGTTCAGGTTTTGGTGGCAGATGAACTGTATTTCATCAGAGTTTAAAGGAAATTCAAAGCGAAGTTAAGGAAGTTGCTGTAAATGAGAAAAAAAATTCCCAACAAACCCTTTCATTCTAGCTTAACATATCAGCCAAACCAGGAAACAGCTGTAGCAGAAATATTGTTTTTAATAATCGGAGAAAGGAGCGGAGCCGCAGCTTTTGCTGGAACAGTGACCCCCAATGGCGAGAGCGACACGGCCGTGAGGAGACCCCGGCCAAGCAGGGGGAGCCCCCGAAGGGAGGGGAGCCCCCGAAGGGAGGGGAGCCCCTGGCCCAGGGGAGGGAGGTGTCTCCTGCAAACGAGGGCAGACGCCTTGCGAGGCCCTTGGGCCCTTTGGCTCCCAGCCCCCCGTGCCCTCGCCCCCCGGTCCTGGCGTGGGAGGCTGGGGAGCGCTGGCCCCAGGCTCTGCAGGCTGCACGGTCCGTGTGCCCGACAGACAGACAGACAGACAGCCAGCCAGCCATGTGGGGCGCGCAGCCGGGGGTCCCCCGGAGAGTGGCCTTGGTGATGAACCCACAGCATGGGGTCACGGGAGAGTGCCACAGAGGGGGTGCCAGGGTACCCCTACCCACCCAGCCACCGTCGGGAGGGTGAGCGGGGCAGGAGTGGGGTTCCCAGTGGGTCCTGCCAGTGTGGGGTGGATGGGGCGGCTCCGGGAACAGCCCTGGGGTCTCCCGGCACAGAGGCTCTGCAGGAGGCAGCCCCAGCCTGGGGTCCCAGCCTTGTGCAGAGGGCAGGATTCCTGCTGCTGGGAGCGTGGAAATGCCCCGTGGCTTCCCCAGGCGCTGCCGCCAGCCGCACTGTCACAGCACGTGTGGGAGGCCTGGCTTGGGCGGCCACCAGGGCAGGGGGCACGGACAGCGGTGCCACCTGCCAGTGAACAGAGCGGGGCACCCGGCGCTGCAATGGCTGCGCCAAGGAGCCCTCCTCGGGTTTGCCTGTCTTTGCACAGCAGGACTGCAAGCACCCGATGTGGTAGGTGCAAGATATTCCTTTTCTTTCTGGTCAGTACTCATGGTCTCGTGGTTGAACGGTTTGTTTATCCTGACAGAATGTCACCCAGCTTGGCTTTGATTTTGCAAATAATCCACCTCCAGCTATGAATGCTCTCACTCCAAGATAGCCGTAACTTCTGCACCGCCACGGGGCATGGCATGATTTCATGATGGTTAAGGGGAGATGAAAGGATTTTTGCCCTTGTCCTTCTCCCTTGTTTTGAGGAGTAAACAATAAAGTTTATGCCTTCCCAGAGAAAATTTGTAAAAATATGAGAAGACAGTAGAGACCAAATAATTATCCATAATCAATACAGTTAAAGTCAATGGACTCTGCGTGTCCTCTTCTAATAGACTTTGTTCTGGGCTGTACCTTGACAGTTTATTTAGAAATATGAACTTGGTAAGGAATGGCTATTTGACTATGTAATCTTGTTAAACTCATAAATTCAGTTGGTCTGAAGTCTATATCATTGAAGTCAGCTGGAACTAAACGTTTTGATAGCTAAAAAATGGTTCATTGAAGAAAATTCTGAAATAATGGGACTAATAAGTTGCTAAGAGAGCTGTTTACATGGATCTAAGTGAAATTATCATAAGGCAAGGGGAAAAATTTTTGACCCACATCTTAAATTCTTGCTTAGTCAAGTTATGCAGGCAAATAGATTGTAAAATGGGACATGTTTATAAAATAAAGCTGATTAGTGATGTTGGTGTCTTATACAACCTACATCCAGCATTAAATCAGATTAATTTATAGGTGATTTTGTTGATGAGCACACACTGGTGCTCCCATGGTGTGAATTTCAATAACTTGCTTTCCTCTTTGGAATCCATAATTCTATTATTTGAGACACTTCATTGTTATAGATAACACATTTTAAGTGATATTATTTATGCTGTTTCATCTTGTCACTTAGGTTCTTGCTCAAGTTCATTAATGTATTGTGCTCCTCTCTGTACAAGAGGGTGCAGGGAGAGCAATTGATTTTAAGTCCCCGTAATGACTGATGATATCACGCGTGTTTACCACTGTGACACCGCGGACTAGATGCTAATGCTGCAGAGATAAACATGATGTCATTTTATGCAATTAAACACTTAATATACAGCAGATAATGATTTGGTAAGCTTGGCACATGCAAGCAGTGGCTTTTAATCTTATTAACAGGGGTAGGATGATGCCACAAGTGATATACACATACCCAGTCTGTATCAATAAAAACTTCCTTTACAGGCTTGGGGCATTCTGCTGTGATAGGATGAAGGTGCCTAAAATATGTCCTGAGCAGCTTTGGTAGGATCTAGGAAGAGATGTCAGATTCAGACTAGCCTGAAAGCAAACAAGCCAAGAGTTCCTTACATACCCTGAACTCTTGCCCCTGGCTGCAGTTGCAGCAGAGGGGAGGTTGCTCAGTGCTGGCATGGGCTGCGCTCTGGAGCCGCTGAGCACAGGGGGATCTCAGCACCCCAGTGGTGTCCCACAGCCTTCTCTGAACCCCTCTGGCCCTTCTCATGGCTGGTGAGCACCCAGCTGTGGAAGCTGCTGGATGACCACCACGGCCATGCTGTTTGAGGATGAGTGTGTCCTGCTCTCCGGGGCAACGTCTCAGAACTGCGCCCTGCTCTGCTGGACCAGCTGCAGTCCTTCCCCAGAGCCATGCGGCCTCTGCCCCTCTCTGTAGCTCTGGTCTCCCTTCTTCTGCAGATGCTTTCCATGGCCAGGAGCACGCAGCATTCGCCTCAGCTCTACAGATGTGGCAACAAATGGTCTCCTTCCACAAAAGTCAATATTTCCCAGCTTTGACAGATTAGCCAGAGTAATCACAGATTTTATGTGGCACAATTAACATATCTTTTCTTTATAGCTACTGCACATGAATTTGTCTGTGCTGAGCAAGGTCACGCTGTGCACCAGGCCAGCAGCATCCTTAGGGCAGGTCCCAGTCCTGCACCTTGGCCTGGCGGGAGGCTCCGGCCAGCGGCTGCTCCCCGAGGGCAGCGGTAGCTCCCTGGTGAGCTGGCTGTGGCACCTGCTTCGCCAGCACCTGCAGAAGGGCCATCTCTTCCCCGCGTTTTGTGATTTGGAGGAAACAGGTGTGGATTTTAAGGCCTGATCATTGTATCACTGGAAAATTGGGAATTTCAATAGTCAAGAAGAGAGTGGGCTGGAGGCTGGGGAAGGCCCAAGGCACCATCACAGTGGGCATGCTGTGACTGGGACTTGAGTTGACCAGCACATGACATCACAGAGCAGATCTCTAGGAACACACAGGACAAGATTTGCAAAGCTGTCCCCAGATACTGAAACGAAAGACTTGGATTTGTAAAGGGAACAAACCAACACAATAATTTTGTCTAAACTTCTGGAGTCTCATCATTTCTGGGGAAGTGCTTGCAACCAGAGATGTCCCAGGTGAAGGTGGAGGTGAGCGAGCTGAGCAAGCCAGAACGCACTGCACAGAGCCCATTTTGTTAAGCCCCTGTGCCACTCGGTCTCTGTGGGCACCCGCCCCCTTCTCCCTCCTGCCAGCGATGCAGCTGCTCCCCCATGCTGCCCTTTCTGAGAGATCCCTCTGTCCCGTTGACCTCTGTCACGCTCGGCCCCTTCCCGCTTCCTGAAATCAATTATCTGCTCCGCACTGCTCCATATTCATGAGGGCTCCAGCCATTTGACCTGCTGCCCCTGCTCCAGCCCGAGCGCTGCTTCCAGGCTTTGCGGAGGAACGGCTCTGCCTTCGCTAATCCAGCACAGAGGGGTCAGCCCCAGAGGGGTGCTGGGGGCTCCTGGGCCGCTCCCACGCTGCTCCGAGTGCACTGGTGTCTCTGCGTTGAGCTTCTCCAGTGTGAGAGCAGAGGCGCTGGCTGTGACCCGAGGTGTGAGTGGACGTGGGGGCCATAGGTGCCTTTGTGGGGAGAGGATGCTCCTGCACGAGGAGCCGAAGGAGCTGCGTACATCAGGGAGCACCGGCAGAGCCCAGGACAGCAGCTGGGTCACGTCAGCTCAGCACAGGCCACCTGTGGGCAGGAGGCAGCCAGTGGCACCGGGCTGAGCGCTGTCATCGCTCAGGTGAGCTGGACAAGCCCTGGCCATGCAGGCACCGAGCCCCTGAGCTCTGCAGAGGCTGGTGCTGTTCTGGGTGGTGTCCCAGAGCCCAGCTGCACCGGCACATGTCCCTGCACCGTGGCAGAGCTGCGCCTGGACCTCTGTCTCTCTCTGGTTTCCTTTCCAAACATCAGCACCAGGACTCATGTTTGGATTCCATTTTGTCTCCTTTCCAAAGTCTCTGGGACATGCCTGGGTTAATACAGTTTATCAACAATCAGTGCTTAAGAAATAGGTTCTCTTTGGGTGATATTTAACGAGCTTGGAAATGAGAATATGTCTGGGCTGTTGTAGGAGACAGGAATAAGAATTTTAATGAGGCTATACGTTTAATAAAAGGTTAATAAATTTTAATTAAATTAAACCAATAAAATTCAATATTTGCTCAGCATATCAAAGTTCTGTTTGTCATGGTGGTGTGTGAAATGCTGGCTCACACTCTGCTAACACAGGGGTCTGCCTTCCACTTCCATCAGCATCGCCAGCCCGGGCACTGCAGGCATAGGAAATCCTCTGCTTATGGGAGGGGACTATGGGAGATGTTTGAAGCTGGGCATATTTTGCAGGTGGGTCATCTCCAGAGGTACCAAAGGCCCCGCCCGGGCTCACAGACCCCTGAGTTTGCTGGCAGCTGGTGCTCAGCCACCTCCACTGTGCCAGAGTGTGCTGCTGCCACACAGGGCACCGCGCGGCCCTCGGGCTCAAAGCTTCCCTGTGCCAGGGAAAGTGTTTGCTTCTCCTTTGCTCCCTTGGAAGCCCCACAGGGTTTCATATGCAACAAACTTTTCTTTAGTTTCATGGAGCCCTGGCCTGAGCAGCCCAGGTAGCTGAGATGTCTCTGTGCCGTGACTGGACACAGGGACAGCCGCAGCCCTGTGTCCCCACAGCAGCTCCTGGCAGCGGCGGGTGGCGACCCAGCGGCCTCACACGGGGCCCTCCCGAGAGCTCCTGAGCACAGTTCTGCCCTTGTGAGTGAACAGCTGGCACAAAACATGGTGGAGTTGTTTACAGGGACCAGGGCCAGATGTGGTGTGTGCTCCCTGCGCCGGGTCATGGCTAATCAGCCTGGGGAGGGACAGAGACAGCCAGGGTGGTACAGGCACAAGCCAGAGCCTGGCACAGCCTTCAGCGTGGGCAGGGTGAGCAGCTGGTGCAGCACAGCGTGGCGTGGCACAGCATGGAACGGCAAGGAATGGCACAGCATGGTGTGACTCACACTGAAAGAGCAGGTTTAGATCATACGTTGTGATGAAATTCCTCCCTGGGAGGGTGGGGAGGCCCTGGCACAGGGTGCCCAGAGAAGCTGAGGCTGCCCCTGGATCCCTGGAAGTGTCCAAGGCCAGGCTGGACGGGGCTTGGAGCACCCTGGGATAGTGGAAGGTGTCCCTGCCCATGGCAGGGGATGAAACTGGATGGACTTTAAGGTTCCTTCCAACCCAAATCATTCCACGATTCCATGACACAGCACAGCACTGCTGCAGCACTGTGCATCCCCTGGCATTCGTGGCACAGACCCCGTGAGTGGTGGTGCCCACGGCAGGCGCTGGCATCAGTGAGACCAGGAGCACCACTGGGGCCATGACAGGCTCTTCCCTTCCGCGGGGGCTGTCAGGGGCTCCCACCCCAGCACACAGCACCCTTAATCACTGCTCCCTAATCACTGCAGTGGGAACACTTTCTGGCACAAAATGTGAATCCCAATGGATTTGCAAAAGATGGAAAAGCTCAGGGTTTATTCAGAACAATGTGTGAGGATAAAACCACAGCTTTGTGCCAACTGCCAGTGCTGCTGCAGGAGCCCCTCGCAGCTCTCCGGACTCCAGAGGAGAGTTTGGGCTTCCACTCTTGGTGGAACCCTCTCCCAGCATGGTGAGGGGACACGGCAGGCAGGGAACTGGTTAAGAAATGTTATTAGAAGGCTTCACAGGCAATAAATGTATTTCTTCTAAAAGAACTGGAGGAATATTTGGATTATTACATTTATTAGACCGTTCAGCAAATGTGTTACACCCATATGACAAATAAATGTGATGGTTTCAGATTTCATTAGGCAGCCCCGGGCAGCGGCGCTTTGTCCCAGCCACAAATGAGCAGGGCCCTGTCACCATTCCTTAATGGTCATTTTTGCATCAGCAGTAATGAATGTGCCCAGCGTGGCTGTTACGGCCCCGAGCCCTCGCCCAGCGCCGCGGCCGCAGCTCCCCACGCCCGGGCACAGCTGGTGGAGGGAGCAGCCCCTCTGTCTGGAGGAGCCACGTGGGAGCCACTTTCAAGGAGGAGGAGTTTTCGTAGCCCCTACTCAAGATGGGAATGAAGAGGAAGGAGCTGTGGGCACCCAGTGTCAGCCTCGCCAGCCTCGCCAGGGCTTGGGGACAGGTCCTCGCCGGTGGCAGTCCCCGTGCCGAGCCCTGGCTGAGCACTCTGCTGTCTGCAGGGGAAGGAGCACGGTGCAGAGGGACAATAATTGCTTTCTTTTTTATTTTTTTTTAACCAGTGTCAAAACCAATCTGAGCAGCGGACGCATATATTTAAATTAAAAGTAATTAAAAATGTGCTGCCAGAAAAATGCATGATGGATTCAATGTAAGAAAATGAAGTAATAAAATACTTTATGGATTAACTCATATCAGACTGTTTTGCAAATTTATTTTTCATTATGATACATCCATATCAGATAATGTCTGAATTTATTATGCTGCCTTCAGGCAGGCTGTGTCGGAAACCTCCACAGCCCCATTTGGGCCTGGTGACTGGTGAGCAAGGTTTCTGTCATCATTTCTTAGTGGTCACTTCACCTCAGTAATAATGAACGAGTCAAGCAGGGCTGTTATTTTCTTTAATCTCTTTCCTCATATTAAAAAAATACAGCCAGCCACATCATTATTGCAGCAGGCCCAGAGGACTATTTCCAGGTCATTACTCCAGTTCGTCTGAGCGTCTCAAGGTCCTAAAGGGTTTGGGGTTATATGCAATAAGGCGTTCGTCGACAACATTTCCCCTGAGCCCTAGGTGTTAATGAGAAAGATTTTCCATGTGGCTGTTAACACTGTGTGGTTTAAAAAGTCACAAAGAAAATGGGATTTCCTCCTCCAGCTACTGTCTTATTGTGGATCTCCATGTTTGCAGACGCGGGAGGACAGTTACTTCTCTAATTGCATGAATTTACATGATTATTTTTCTAGAGGGGGAATCTTAACCATGTGCAGGGTAGATTTCCACAAGCCAAGTTCAAAATTTTTTGGTTTATTCACTTTTAATTTTCACCATATTATTCTGGCAGAATATTTTTTCCCCTCTGCGGAGAGAAGAAATGCAAACTGCAAAGCCATAGCCAGGCTAATGCCATCAAAAATTCCATTTTTTGCCCAAAACACTGGCCCAACTGTCTGATCTCACTTTTGAAGAGTATTTTTGTCTGCTCAGCATCTTCAGCTCTTTACCAAACTAGACTCCACTACACTCGTACTGTGCTCTTAGAGCTGCTATGAATTTTAAAATGTGTTAAAATGACAGAATATTAACAAAAGCATTGATTTTCCTATTTATTTTTATGCATTTTATTAACTAGACCACTTTCAAGTGTAACCACTGTGTATTAAATTTACTCTGCAATGTTGGATATGAATCGCAAACAATAAAACAAATTGAATTCTTTATAAAGCAGAAATTTAGAAAGAACACAATTAAAATGCTGCCCGTGCTGCCAGGCAGTGGCTGCAAACCCCCGCCCTGCAGCCGTTCCTGGGCAGGGTTCACTGGAGCTTCCCCCACATAAGTCCTTTACAGAGCCTTGAACAAGCAGATAATGCACAGAGAGCCAGAGAGATAATTTTAGGAATTCCGTATCTGTGGACAGGCTTGGAGCAGAGATACACTGTTATGTCAGCAATTTTTGTAACAACCTACTCAAAGCACCTACTGCGCTCCTTCATATTCCAGAAGAAAGGCTTGAAAGCGTCTCGCCCAGCCCTCAGAAAAGACATTTCACAAATTCTCTGAAAACCTGCCAGAGTTCAGTGGGAAATGCTTTCAGGCTCTGTCTTTGCTCATAGTCCAGTGCATTTTGCAGTGAAACTAATTCCAGCTGTGGAGAGATGTTGGTGGAGGGAGGCATCTCACATCCCACAGATCTCGCAGCCATTCGATCATTAATTTTTAAAAATCCCTTGAAATAGCTATATAATCCACCAGGAAAGCAGTGGAGTGGCGCCTGTGCCTGGAACATGTGCAAGGCTATGGAAATGCTGAGTGTTCTGGGAGGGGAAAGGCGTCTTAATCCAGGTACTCGGCATTCCTGAATACAGATCAATTTTCCCCTTAACCTGTTCTTTTAAAGCTGTGCCACTGCATAAATCTAGTTATTAGCAAAACTCAGAAGTAAGATGAGTGCAGAGGCATAAAAATATCTTGGTTCCCCAATGGGGATATTAGCACGTCCCTGCAGCAAGAGTGTGCAGGTGGTTTAACCTGCATTTGTGAGGCTCTGGTGTTACACAGCTGAGAAAATTCATAATTCTGCTCTCCGTGCTGGATGTGCCTGATCCAGGGTCACCCACTGCCTGCTGGCTGGAAGGAAAATCTTTGAGCAGGTAGAGAGCCCTGAGGCTGAGCCCTGGGAGCCCCGGGCGAGGCTCTGGGTTAATATTGAATCATCGAATCATCAAATCACAGACTGGTTTGTATTGGAAGGGCCTTAAATTTGATCTTGTTCCACCCCCCTGCCATGGGCAGGGACACCTTCCGCTATCCCAGCTTGCCCCAACCCCATCCAACCTGGCCTGGGACACTTCCAGGGATGGGACAGCTGCAGCTTCCCTGGGCAATCCATGTCAGGGCCTCACCACTACTGCTCCAAAACCCCACAGGTTCTGTGCACGCCTGGCACGGCTGTGGCAGGTGCTGATGCAGGGCCCAGGGCTTGCAGGATTTTGAAGGCCTCTTGACTTGGGGACTGACGTGACATTGATGTCACGCAGCTCATCCGGGGAAGTGCAGACTCAGAGCCATGGGATGCGAGCGGCGGCGATGCCCCAGCGCCAGCTCAGGTGCCTCGTGGCAGTGGGGACAGGGAATGCCACACACACACGTGTCTGCCACCCAGAAATCCCTGTCTGGCCGTACTGAGGCGGCAGCAGCCCCCCGCCCACGCCTGCTCTCCCAGATCTGCGTTATGGAGCAAGCCTCATTAGCGGCAGCTCTTGGAGCTGAGCTCAGGCATGGGCACGGGCAGAGCCTGCCACACAAAATCTATATATAGATCCCTGTGTCCTCCCAGCTCTAAAGAGGCTGCACAGGAGCTATTCTGGGAGAGGCGGGTGCGGGGCCCTGCCCGGCGAGGGGGTGCGGGAGCACGCCAGGTAGCTCACTAACGCACCCGCCCTTTTCAGGGAAGATTTAGAAGGACTCTGTAATCTGCAAATTCTAAAGAGCTGACGGAGACAGTTATTAAGGGCTGGTAGGTGATGGCTGCTTGCAGTGTTATTAAAGTGCTAAAAGATTATGTCTCTGATAGCTCTGTGCTTACAGTGTCCTTCATGGCCACTTCCACAGGGACAGAGGCAAGGAGAAAGGCAGAGGATCGATAAAAGGATATTACCACTGGGCCAATCCCAATAATAAGAGAGGTGATATATACACACCATTTAAATTGTCCAACACATTTAATGTTCATTAACACTAATTTTCACAGTGCTGGTGTTTAATGTATTATTGCAATGAAATTAATAAAAAAATACCCCACAGGAAATATAATTTAACTGTTTATAAACTCACCTTTTGATTGCCAATTTCCTGCTGAGCTCTGCTCCCACATCAGTGTTTGCAGGAAAATGCAGCCACAACAGCTGGGGGCGAGGGCTGGGGGTCCCAGGAGCCCTGCACCCCCAGCCTGGGCATGGCACAGACCTCCTAGACCTGACAGAAATGGCTGGCAGAGCCAGGGGCCCTTATGCCATTTTTCCTTCTTTTATCTTTCCACCCTTTTTAGAAAACTCCTTCAGAATCCTTCCTTCTTCTTTTCCTTCAGAACTTCCTCAGGATCACACAGATGAATGTTCATTATCCTTGTGAAAAATCTTGACTTTAAATGGGTTTGATGTATGGACATTTTTCACATAAAAGGGAAAAAATCACCATGCAATAGTTTTGTTATTCTGCAGTAACTACTGGGGAATTACGTATTTATTTATCTCTTACGAAGCACATGGAAATTGTATTTGGCCACAGTGTATAAATTGTGGCATAATTACCATAAAATTTATAGTTTTTATACTTCCAACAAGTTAGCTTTTAAATCACACAACCCCATGTAAATACTTTAAAATTATTCAGTAATTACTTATTTACATTGTAATTAAAATAAGTAATTAGCATACATTTACAGAGGATTTACATACTTATTTGTGAAAATAGTTCCTTGGCAGATGCAAAAAGAAATCTTTAGCTGATCATAAAAAAATTAGAAAATAGACGTGTGTTGAGAAGGAGCCGTGGGATGAGTGGTGGCGGGGTGACCGCAGGGCCTGCACCCACCGGACCCCACCCAGTGGGCGCTGGGCGAGGCCGTCGGGGCGGGCTCGGAGCGAGGCCGTGGGATCAGGAGCAGAGCGGGATGAGGATGGATAAAAGGAGCAAGCCCCAGGGCGAGCAGGACCCGCGGTCACCAAGGGGCGTCCCGGGCAGCCAGTGCTGAGCCAGCGCCCCGGCAGCCCTCGCCGGGAGCGTCCCCAGCCCGGGCGCGGCCCCGGCTCACGGCGCTCCCCGCCCGCTCGGCCCCGCCGGGGGCGGCGGAGCCTCCCGTGCCCGTGCGGGCCGCGCGGGGCCGCGTTGGAACCCGCCCGAAGGAATGAGCGCCGTGCAAGCAGGGCCAGCACAGGTTGCTCGGCCTGAGCTCTGCCGAGGGCTGGCACAGTCCGCTGCTCCTGGAAATGTCTGGATCTGCTCCGAAGCAGCAGCCGTGTTCTTAGAAAGTGAGTTGGCGTGGAGGAGAGCTGCCCTTGAGCCAAAACTGACCCTTTAAAACCTGAGCAGCGACAGAGAGTGCTTGGTGTGCAGGATTAGCAAACCATCCACGGAGGATCCGCAGGGCTGTGTAGTTACTGTGTATGCATTTCAGCTAAACAAGACAAATCTGGCTGATGATTGTGTCTAACTAGGAAGAATGATTGAAGGTCCGTGCCCTCGGCTGTAAGGATAACATAAATGATGATTGGTTTGAGGCAGGAGCTCCCAGGCCACAGGCAGCAGGCACAGCCGGCAGCGTGCTCTGGCACAGCCGCCCACAGAGGGGACCCCGGGGTGGCCACCCTCCAAAGAGGGCACCCCGGGGTGGCCACCCCCTGCCCAGCACTACTGCCGGACACTTTGCTGAAGGGAGCAGGGGGAAGCCTGTGGCACGGCCCTGGCAGGTGCCCTGACTGACACAAGGCTGAGCAAACACTTCTGCCAGCACAGCATTTGGGAAGGGGTTTTTCATACAGATTTTGCACCCACTGGGAAAAGGTGGAAATCCCCAGGGAGACTTTTCCAGTAGACGAAGAATCTATAAGTGTTCGGGCTGATGTCTGTGTGTGCACTGGTGTCTGACTCTGCTGCTCCTGACACTGGCATGGGAGGGCAGTGAGCTCTCCTGGGCCAGGGGCAGCTTCAGGTGGACCCTGAGAAGCACGGAGGTGCTAGTGCTCCCACCACAAACAAGCTGACACATCTGTACAGGTGCTTCCTGGCCCCTTCCATGTCAGCACCAAGGTGACAGTGGATCAAGGCACACACACTGCAGAGTTTTGCCTGAGAGCAGGTGCTGGGAGTTTCTGGGGATGCCCAGGGCTCTGGGCAGTGGCCTCTTCCTGGGCACTCCAGTACATCCTGGCACTTCTGATTTCTGGCTTCTGCTCTCCAGCATTGTGTGCTCTGCCTTCCCAGTCTTGTCATTGTTTTGGCACATTTCTGCCACCACTTTTGTCTGTAAAAAGAAAAAAAAGCCCATTTCTGTACCTGGTGAGTACTGGTGGGAAGAGCTGGGAACTCTACCAGCATCTGGTGCTTTGTGTAAGAGCAAGATATTGTTCAGGCAATGAAGGTTTCCAATGGGCAGACTAATGCTCCATAATGAGCAAGTCCTCATCTCTGGAATTGTGTTTGCCACTTTCAGCCGGTGCAGAAATCCCTTCCTGGGGAGACAAGACAAGATGGGCACAAAGGAGCAGCCACAGCCACGGCTTCACGGCGGAATTCACTCCCTCCCCAGAGCACTTGGCTGGGCTGTTATCACATGTGCTGTATTATTGGATTTCTCCAAAGTCTCCCTTTATCCTTATTAATGCTGTGAAAGTTGTAGCAAGGAGTGATATGATCTAACATTGGATAAAATCACAATTTGTCCTTCTTCTTCGTGTAAATGTAACAGGGCTTAACTGTACAAACAAATAAGCCTAAATAGAAACATTTGTGATGATAAATGGGTAAGGAGAGCGCTCGCTGCAAGGTGAGAGATGACAGTGCCTGTGAACAGAATGGAGAATCTCGCTGCTTCAGGGTCAATCTCAGGCAGCCTCAAGGTCAGCTCTGCCAGCTCTCCCTTCTCCTCCTCCTCCTCCGCCTCCCTGTGGTGACGGCAGACGTCCCCACACCTCTCGCTGTGAGCATCGCCAGGGTGGTTGGGCTGTGCCACGTTCGGGGCATGGTTCTGTCCCGGCAGCTGCGTGGCAGGCGCTGGAGGGACCAAGCCCATTCACCATCGAGAGGGCTGAGCCTCACCAGGAGAGGGAAGAGCGAGTGCGCACAGCAGCAGTGAGGATTTTGCTGAGCAGGGTCCCGGGCAGTGCCCGCCGGCGGAGCGGGCAGCGTGTCCCGGGCGAGCTTCGCCGCGGGAGCGGGCGCGGCGCTGACCCCGCGCTCCCGTCGGGGCGCGGGAGCGCCGGGTAATGAGGCCCCGTGCGGATATTGATATGACAGAACAAAAGGCCAAGGTGCAGTAAGGACAGCAATCCGCAGGTCTCAGCCCATTTGTTTTTCACACCAAATCCATCACGGTAATGGGTCACCTTTCCGTGGCAGCTCATGATTACCTGCTTACCGGGGAGCACGGCAGGTGGGCGGCTGCCCGGGGCCGGGAGGGACAAGGTGCAGGCGCCTCTCCCTCCGCCCCGGGGATTTATGGCAGGTCAGTGCCGCACGTTTCCCTGATATATCAAGTGGATTGGAGTTTATTTGGGTCACAGTGACCAGTGGTGTTTGCTGTGACAAAAGACTGATGGGGAGAGCTCTGGGGAGCTGCTGGGGCAGCAGTCGGGGGACAGCTGAGGTGCGGACAGAAGGGGAGCTGGGCTGCCCTCGTTGCCACTGCCCCATGGTCGTCCCTCACTGAACTGCCCCTGCCCTAACCCTTAGCAGTGGCACCTAGTGCAGGGAAAAAGAGTGGGGAGTTCTTCTGCCACGGCTCACTCTCCCAAATCCCCTTCCCCCTAGTACTGCAGCCCTCTCACACTGTCCACCCTCCTCCTCCACCAGCAGCTCAGGACACGGTGAACATCTGCCCTTGGGCAGCAGCTCCGGGGGCATTGCCCCAGCACGGTGGGAGGCAGGGCTGAACCCCCGGGACGTCAGTCCGGCCGCGCCGGCAGCTGCGCCAAGCACTGCTGAGAGGAAAAATGTTCCTATTGCAGCGTCCTGCTCACACATGCTCCTGTTTAATATTCATGCACCAAAATGAGACAAGTGCTTAATGAGATCAGCCATGAGTTTCATTTGAACTCCGCCAGCAAAGGAGTCCTAAAAATCGCTCTGCGGTGGATGTGCTAAAAAGTTTAATACTCGCAGGCTGATGGCCTCCACGGGGGCCTCGGCGAGGCGGCCGCAGCCGCTCCCAGCGCTGGAGAGCAGAGGGAGCTGGAAATTGAGCTTATTAAAAACTGTCCCTCCATGTGCTTCAGTGTGGGTGTAAGTGGATTCAGTGGGCTCACGGGGAAGGCAGCGGCTGCTCTGCAGGTTCCCATGCTCTCCTTTTGGGTGGACACTATCAGGGAACACATGGACAGCGGCTAAACAATGCTCATTATTTCCATGCATAGGAAAACCCAGCCTCAGAAGACAGAGCTAAATCTCCCAACATCTTAAGGGATAGAAGCCATCTGTGATAAGGAGCGTTGCCTTTCAAAGATAAGGAAAAAAATTGAAACGTATTATACATAAACGGCTTCAGGCAATGAATCATTCCACAGCGTCCTTGCCATTGGATTGTGGTCATCACAAAGAAAATAGTAGTAATGATAGTAACAATAATTAATACTGTGGGTGCTTTGTGCTGCTGCTGGCTGGAGGGCCCTCAGCCAGATCCCAGACACTAGGCCAGGAACAGTAAACATATATTTATGGTAATTTTATTTGAACTCTTGAGAATACGTCCCACACCACTATGATTTGATGGCTTATTAAACCCTGCAGGGTACCTTCTCAGGATGGGAGTGCTAGGAGCAGTCGGAGGGAGAGAGAGAGAGCCATCAGCAGGGACCAGCATCATTTCCCTCCTAATTAAAAGTCAAAATGTCATCTAGGTTTTTGTATTGTAATTGCAATGGTCATTGCAAAGACACCATGAAATCTGGCTGCATTAGCACTTCTTTGGGGGGAGGTCTGCTGGATGAAGATGTATTGAAGGCTTCATTCTGGCATTCTTCTTGTACAAGTCCAGGCCTTAAGTGCAGCAAATGAGCCCCCCGCCAAGAGCTCACCTCACCTCTGGGCCCCCCTCCCCCAACTATATCAGGGGACTTGAATTGAAAAAAAAAAATCATGCATTCCAACCCTAAATGATACCAGTAAGTTTGTGCAAGCTTATGTAAATCACACAAAAAGTGACAAGTTTTCCTATTAAAAGATAATTGTAATCAGGGTGCTGGACGTGCGGTGCACTGATGATTGGAGATAGACGGGCAGCGTGAAAAGATGGATCGTTTTAATTTGCACCAATTAAATTGAAGTTCATGGGATCATCTTCTTCAATCTTCATGAATACTTTATTTTCTGGCTGCTATGGAGCTATTAAAAAGAATGATTGAGCCAAGAGCTAGGCATAGTATATTTTATGAAATATCACCTTTAAAGAATTTGAGTGCGCCATTTTCATAATGAGTTTTCTAGTACCTAATACCCTTCTATATTACTACATTTTTAAAGTGGATTGATCTGGAAAGTGCAGAAAGTGCAGGTAATGATACATTTTGCTAGGATAAGGTGGCTGATAATGTATCATGTTACTGCTCTGAGAATAATAAATTGCTTTGTGTTTGAGATGTGGCATTCTTATTTTGGTGCTTGCCTTGTGCAGACAAGGGGAGTCCTCTCTCTCTCTGGAAAAAAATGTTTAATTGTTTGTGCAATTTCCTTCTTGTTTCTTCTTTGTCTTTTCTGTATAGTTGGTGACCTCAGAAACAGATTTCTGAGGTTTGAGGGAGGCTGTTCTCAGGTATGCATTTGTCTTGATGGATGTTGTTAGAACAGAACAGCATGTAGGAGACAACACACTATGGGAGATAAAGAAATACACAACCCTGTATTATTTACCAGTGCCTCACATTCTCTTCCCAAGAGAAATGAGTGATGATAGCTTCAAAGGGATAAGTCAATGAGAAGGGTGGTCATCTCTCACTCACAACTGCCAAAAAGACCCCAAGTCTCACTATTTCACGCACAGACAAATCAAAACCTTAATGGGAAATGGGAGATGCTCAGCTGTGTGCCAGATTGGAGCCTGCCCTGTGGTTCTCAGCCAGCATTTGTGACTGTGGAGCTGCGGAATCCCTCCCGAGGAGCCCCTGGACCCGTGGCTGTGCTGCCCTGGCCCGGTGCTCTCTGACTGAGCTGGAGTGGTGCCTGGCTCTGGGCACTGACACCCGCCTGGGAAAACTGGCCAGAAACCCCTGAGCACCAGGAAAGCCCCGAGTATCAGGGCGGTACCAGTCTGGTGACTGCTCTCGTATGTGTGAATAACTCACTTTGAAGTTACACTGGATAAAATGTGAAAAAACCCAGAGGAGGCCACAGTCCCTTCAGCGCCTGCAGGACCAGAAGTTGGGGTTCAGTTCCCAAAGGGGGTGGGCGGTGCCACCCTCGGAGGAGCTGCTAACTGGGCCAGCAGGGACTGCCCAGCTCAGAGTGCAGCAGGAGCCAGCGAGGGTGTCCCGCCGGGACGGCTGCTGCTCACACCCGCTGGTCCCAGCTCCCACGGGGGCATCCTCAGCTCTGCGAGTCACAGCAACACGATGCCGTCTCTCTCTACATAGGTTTAAGCAACAGCAATCATAATTAACCCTGCTAATTAATCAGGGCATAACATATTAATTGCTAGCACACGAGGCTCCAATTGAGCAGGTGCTGTGTGGGTCTCTAATAGGATAATGAAGTGACGAGCGGTGCCACGCGCAGCAGAGTGAGCATCACTGGGGGAGACGGGCTTGGCAAGCCCTGCACTCAGCCAAAACTCCTGCCCCTCAGTGCCACCGCCTGCAATTAGGCCAGTGGAATTTGGGTGACGTGGGGTGTGAGCCACAAAGGTGGGTGCTGTGGCTGCCCACCCTCAGGACCCCGAGCTGGGAGCTGCGGGTGGAAGGGTCTTGGGAGCAGTGGAAGATGGGGGACACTACTGAACTTCAGGCACTTTATAAACAGATTTTGTAGTCAGACTTACATGTCAGTTATCTACTGCAGTCTACTGTTAAAAACCTGTAAGTATTTGACCATGTATTACCCAAATCTTGCTGTTTCCAGCAAGTGTTTTGTGGAGGGAGGAGGAAGGAGTAGGAAATCACCTAGTTTGGTTTTGTTTGTGGCTTTTTTTCTATTAGGAGAATAAACAAACAACAGGAAAGAAATAATTGTTGCCATATAATACAAATATTTTGGTGTGGCAGCAGAAAGCCCCCAGCCCTGCAGAGCCTGCTGGCCACAGCCCAGCGCTGAGGCCAGGCTGGCCAGGAGGAATGTGGTGGCTGCCCACGCTGCACAGGACACTGGGCACGAGCTTGGGCACCCCGTGGTGGCACTGGGCAGTGTAGAGCCAGGGCCAGCCTCCCTCCTCGTGCTGCTCTGGGCTCAGCTCCTCCCAAGGGCCCTCTCCCGCTCCCCCAGGCACACCTTGCACCTGAAGCCCCTCGTCCTCCAGTGGCAGCAGGGGAAGGCACGGGGATGGGGGTCCTGCTCCTGCCCCCTCTGAGGGCAGTGCTGCATCTGCCCTGGAGCCCCCTGGGACCTGGTAGCCTTTGTGATGCTTCTGCTCTGCGCAGACACAGGCTTGGCCTCAGCCCTGCGTTCTGTTTTCCCTGCATTTCATTCCTCACAAATCCAGGTATCGCGGTGCTTTTGCACCAGCTGACTGAGCAGGTCTTTATAAATTTAATCTTTGTCTGGACTTGGCAGCACAGTGCAGTGCAGCTCCAACCTGGATGCAGAGCTCACAGCAGCAGGAATAAGG
>WBMZ01012745.1:0-27479 GCA_013400975.1 Atrichornis clamosus
GCCCCGCCCCGCCCCGCCGCGGGGCCGAGAAGGGCTCGGGCCGCCCGAGAGGGGGAACGACCGGGCCCGCACCGCCTGGGCACCTGCGAAACGGCAGCCGTGGCCTGGACCCTGCAGATGCGCTGCCCGCCCCGCAACAAAGGGGCCGCGACCCCTCCCCACGGCCTCACCCCCGCCACTGCCCGGCCCCGCCGAGCGGCCGCCCCCGCGTTACGAGGGCCCGCGGTAGGAGAGGCTTCGGCCTCAAGTGATGAACGGGATGTGGACTAAGCAGAAGTGTGACTTGGACGAGGCTGTGAGCGAGTGGGCAATGCCAGGCCCCGCCAGAGATGCCAGGGTTAAATTCTCGGGGAGGAACCGGTTTAGGTTTCGTTTGGGTTGGCCTCTGGTGGTTTTTTTCATGACATGGCACTCTAGAGAGTGAAAACACCCAGTGAAGTCAAAATTAAAACATCTCAACGTCACTGAAGCAAAAGAGCCAAAAGTGGTGTTTATTTCCACCCTCATGGGGAACTCACAGTTAATGAGTCAGCGCTTGTTTTCCCATTACTTTAGCAACACACCACTGGCAGATGCCTGCCTGGAGACCACTTAATGATCTACAGTTCATTTAATTAGCATTGCGTTACCTGAATTGCATAAACATTCCTCACCACAAGGACACAAGTTTGCTGGTGGTGTTCAGCTCTCTTCCAGCATTTAACACACATGGCAGAATTCTTTTGGAAAAATAGGAGCAGTGTCTTTAGGATGTTGTATTCCTGAAAAAACAACTTGGGTCAGAGTATGAAAAAAATGAAGTTTCTCTGGTTTGTATTTACTTGGTAGCTGCATCATAATGTAGCTTCTCTACATACATGGTCGAACACTTAGAGGTTACTGCTGCTGTCCTCTGAGTTATCTACCTACTGTCAGGAGCAAAGACAGCTTTGCTATCTTTATGTTCTTATTTGCCACGCAAGAAAACAAACAGAACAAGCAAAGTTTTGCACAGATTATTCCAAATGTCAATTTAAGTGGTTCTTGCTGTGTAGCCTCACAGAGCTTGCTTCTTGTCACCCGCTTGGGTTTCCTACTGCCAGCTGAGTGGCCAGATGCACAGCTGGAGACAAGCAAAGTCAGTGCAGCCTTTCCTATGTACTCTGCTGAAAGCTCCACAGGGTAGAGCTGCAAACCCTCCAACTCTCTCCCTCCTCAGCCCACAGGTTTGCCGATGAACCTCCAGCCTCACCTGAGATGCTCCTCACAATGGTACAACATAGTCATAATGTAGCCCTCTTACATAGTAAATAAAAAAGGCAAATTCACAAGCAAAAGCCAGAAAAGAGGTTTTCAGTCCCATTTATTATTAAATTAAGCAACGAAAGTTAACTCTAAGCTCTGCACTGAGACAACAGAAAGAACAGAGGAATCTGTTGTAACAAATTTGTAATGTAAGTGTTATCAGGAATGCAATGAGTGATAGCGGTGCAGAGAGGGCAGAGGTGAAATGGAGCACGAAAAAGACTATAATTTTCCAACAACTGCTTAGTCTGAGAACTCTAAGGATATAACAGTGTGATAGTACGGAAAATTAACTTTTAAGTTCGTAAGATGTGAAAAGATCTTTACAAAATTCTCCACAATATTATACAGAAATCAAAGTTACACAGAGGTAATCACTATCATTGATTAAATAGCAATTGAAAAGCAAAGTCAAAAAAAGAAATGCACAGACAATTTTTAGGATGGCAATCTGGGTTTTTTCAGAAAATTTCAGAATGAAATTTTTTCATTTATTAATAATCCCTTTAGCAGTGCAAGGAACAAAATTTGCAGATGGTTAAGATGTTATTGAGTTACTCAAGCCTAACTTAAATATATCACCTACCTGTTGTATTTAGGTCCAAATGACTTTAGGACTATGGCTTTAGCTATCTGTAACTGAAAGTATTGTCACAGTCCATGGCATCTTTAATTTGTAAACTCAGATGAAGATAAATACAGGATAATGGAATTAGGTACTGTATGGCAGTCTGCTGTCATAATGTCTCTGGGCAGCAAAGAGGAAGATATCAGTGACTTTATTGTGGTTTTCAGAAAAAGCACAAGCAGAAAGAGTATAAAGAAAACAAATTAGGAGTTGAGGAGAGACTGTCACACAGCTGGAAGACACTGGGAACAGTTAAATTTCTTAATACATGACTAAAAAAAGAGCACACACACATAGACAAATCTTTAGATATATGGGAGAGGACTGAGAAACACAGGTTGGGTCCTTTGCCTCCTGCCAGCCCTAGTCCAAACTGGTGTCAGAAAGAGTCTGTCGTCTTGAGTTTTGTTTCAGTCCCACCTTCAGCTCCTAAATGTCTCTCAAAAATCCTCAGTTTTACTCATCATCAACATAAGGTCTCTAGCAAGTAAGAGCTTGCCAAGAAAGGAGCCATTTGCTCCAATGTCTTAGTCCTATCAGAAAAGTCAAATGGTAAACCAAGAATGACTAAAACACAGACTCTGCTGAAAATAACAGCTGAAATCAGATGCATGAAAGCAGTGCCCAACCTCTAGTGACTGCAGCCTGTCAAGTGAACATGAGCCAGTCAGGGAGGCAACTCTGGCCCCTCAAAGCTGATTCAAAAAAAAATCAAAAAATACTTTCAAAAGTATTTTTCATACCTATAGGCCCACACTTCCTAGAACTCCTTTCCTTTGATTTCAGGGCTGTTTTGTTTCTGGCTCTGTGAACTGTTCAATCACCCCTTTATATAATTTGCCGATTTCTAATTATAAAATACTAAAATAAAACCCCTGTGCTTTGCATTTTTTCCTCTCTCCATTGCTGCATCTGTTTCTACTCACATGCCTCTTTCCCTTCCTGAAGCAGCAGAGCAGCTGCTTTTGGATTTCCCTCATCACAGCATATTTATATAAAAATTTCTTAGCCACGAGAAGTTATTTATATTTCAGGACAACCCCTTGAAGTGGATTTTAAAGCTAGAGGGAAATCTCCTTTACATCCTTATAGGATCCTGGAGCAAAAACTATCTGTGAAGATTGGAATACACTAAATCAGAGGAAGAAGCAGGACTTAACGTAAGTGTAACAATATAGGCCATCAGATAGAGCCTAACCTCTCTGTAATCTTTTTCCCTACTGGTCTCAAGAAATTCAACGCTGACAGACTTGGAATATATGCTGCCTTTATGACCAATGAGTACTTACAATTCCTTTATGTTCTGTAAGGACTGAAGAACATGCCTTGCAACAAGCTTGCTATTCTCAAAGTCCACCCAATAAATATAAATGCTAGGGATGGTGACAGCAATGATAATCCAGATGGCAACAGGGCTCAATGACAAGCAAGGCAATATGAATGGGTGGTGAAAATTGGCTTGGATGGTCTGCAAAAGGCACAGTAGAAAATTATTGTGAAAGGAATAATTCCTTGGTGTCTTTTCTCTCACACACTGGTTCAGAGATTATCGGAGTAGGGAGACAAAAGGAGAAAATTGCTAAGGAAAAGCAAGTACTCGAGGATCTACTGGATCTTCCATCCATGCAGTTCATCAGGTTCCCTTTAAATGAGGGTCTAACCTCAAAGGGTCACAGGATGTCCCCTGCTTTCAAACTCACAGCCTCCAAGTTTCATCACTGCACGTACAAAGCCTAAATAATGCAGCTTTTAGGTGGCTCTATCACATTTTGACTGATAGCATTTAGGTCTAGAAGAGCTGTCAGAAGATATCCCACAAAACTTTTCATAACAGACATTGCAGGGAAGATTACAAGATCTTTGTTAATGGAAGGAGAAGGTTTTATATTGGGTTCAACACCCAAACTGCTTTAGTGGAGTTCTTCAGAGGTCAGGTAGTTGTATCATAAGACCAAATGACAAGACCTGAATAGCTGGCAGAGCCACTCGTTTCTGGGTCACACCTGAATGCAGTGCTCAGCTGGGGACAGGCAGTGCAGCACGGGCTGGCAGAGCTGCCGCGCTGGACACAGCCAGAGTGTTCCCCTGTGGAGCAGGGAAGGCTGCGAGCCCTCTGCTGGCACCTACGGCTTTCTGCATCCCAAGAGCCACCCAGTATACAGCTTAGAAATGCAATGGATCAATTACTGTAGGTTTGATACACAATTATTTTGATACCCTAAACCTTTAAGAATCTTTCCTGTTACATTTCCATTATAAAGATATGGGTTCATGAAGTGATGAACAACCCTATTCATAAAAGTGCTGCATGCAGCCTCTGCAGCACTCAAAATTTTGCAAAAGTTACCGTCCTCTACACGAAAGACAATGGCTTAGTTACACAGTCTAAAATCTCATCTAGAGAAGACTGCAGATCTCAGAACCACCGAAGTTGTGCAGGAGCTAACTTTGAGTGCCAAACCTATCCTGTTCAAAGTTTTAGGCCTTTCAGAAAGTATAACTCTGGGAAAGGAAATAATGTTTTACTCCCATTCAGCATATTTCATGTGTAACTCGCACTCTCTGAGCGTTTCAGTGGGGATGCATCACCTATGTCTATTTTACAGGGGCACAAAGAGTTATGGTGATTTTACTGTGGCCCTGCCAGGGGCAGGACTGTTTTTCCAGTCTGACATCTTCTAGCCTGGGCTGCAAGGTCTTGCCCAACAGCAGCTCAAACTACCACCTCTGCAAATCCAATCTCCCATTCAAAGCCTGGCTTTAACACAGCAATGACTTTAATTTAACCCTGTCCAGTTCAGATGTGATGTCTCTGTGGATGAATCATATAAGTCTGCACTGCAAAGAGTAGGTGGGAGGGCATGACAAGAGTGCTAGTATTCACAGCTGCCTTCTTGCAGCAACAAAAAGGTGTAAAAGGAGTGCGCAGCATGGAAGAGCACTTGCACACACGGTACCTCAAAGGTGCAGGTTTTTGGTTGGTGCATACCCCTCCAGACATGGGGCAGTTATGCTACCTCTGCATGGCCTTCTGCAAACAGATATCAATTTGTTCTGCTCCATTCTCTGATCTGGCCGGATGAGAACCGGCTCTAATCCAAAAACTGTGTAACTGTGGTTAGCCTGCTCTGCTACTTGATTACCTAAGCCCAGCTCTCAACCCTTGCTTGTGAAAAGCTGTGGAGATATAGAAGCTCTAAGGAAAGCTGTGCATAAGCTCTGTCTTTGGAGCAGATCTACCTCACTCCTCTGCTGTGCACCAGGCACACACATGGGATATGAAGATCTCTTTGTTCAGCTCAGAATAAAAGAAGGAAAAAAAGATCCAGTTAGACTCAAAACTCAGCCGCAGTCTAGAATTACATGCCCAGTCCAGATCAGGGTCACAGATTAACCCCAAATACCAAAGCTCAAAGTATATAAGTCCTTCTTACTCAGCATCCTCCAGCCTCCATCTCAGTGAGTCATACCAGTTCATGGCAATGACACAAAAAAAAAGATTTTCATCTTCTATTGCTTGCAGCTGACATTAATTAGTAATAAAAGAGTGCTGGAAATGTGCATGGTCTCACTGCTGAACTCAGGCATATCCATCTTCTTTCTCCCACTCACACTGCAGCAAAAAAGACAAACCTGGGAAAGGTTCTGAGGACCACAGCACCAAACCATCACTGTTGTGAGGGGAGAAAAGTTGATTGCGTCTTAGGAAAGAGCACAACACTGCTACAGGAGTTGGGAAGAATCTCTGCATGGATATCTCTGAAGTAGTAACTCTCAGGAGCTGGTGTCTGCAACCTCAGTTGCAAGAAAAATAATAGTCTCATGTACTAACCTTAACACACTGATTGTAACCCTGCCGTGGCAAGTAATGAATATACAATCCCTAACATATAGTTGGGTAGGGATTTTGAGTAACCTAAAAAAACTTCATGGATACACTTATTGCTGCCTTGCTGCTCAAATCTCCTCCAGATCACTAATCAATAAGGTGGCAAAAACACAGAAGAACACAAAGTGAGCACAGTGCTGTTACACCATTTCATGCCATACTTTGTTTTTCTCTTCTTGACAGCTTGTGTATAAAAATACTTTGTCTCTTTGCAGTGATCCCTGATCTTCTTTGATCTCTGTGTGCTGAAATATTAGCATCCAGACAGCATTATTGTATGACAGGTCCTGCTTTGGACACTATGATCATTGCAAGAAGCAGAGAGAAGGTCTCTTTTGTGGGCTGCTGCTTTGGTTCAGTATGCAGGAAGTTATCCTCTTGCTGATGCAGGCTGGCAGCTCTAACAGAAGTGAATTCTGAGATGGGATTTGTGAAACAAGTGCATAAATACTTTGGAGCCACAGCAAAATGGGCAACAGAGATGCTTACTCTGTCCTTTGACAAAGTGTCTCTGCCAAGAGGAACGCGGGTGCCGGCTGGCAGCGCTCAGCCTTCTCCCAGCAGAGGCCAGCACACACACAGTGTTCGGCAGGCTGTGCTTTCAGAGAAGAGCTGTCTCGTTCCTTCATGGTCTTCCCCGGCTGGAAAACAGTCTCTCAGCCTCCTGCGAGCCCTCATTTATGTACTGCTTCGAGAAAGGTTTCCAGTGAGGAACTATGTAGCGCAACAGAAAGGCGCTGACATCCTTTTGGGGTAGGGACAGGCTTCCACAGGCCCAGCCATCACCCCGTTTATCCAGTTGTGTGCCCAGAAGCATCCTCTTCCCTTGGAGCAGCCAGCACCACAATGCTCCTGGAGGCGGGGCATGGCCAGATAACACACAGCACTTGAGAAATGCCAGATACCACGGAAATAAAGTTTAAAGGAACTGCATTGCTTATAGGAGCAGACAATCGAAAGAATCCGGGATGATTGCCCTGCCTACCTCCCTGCCCTTTGCTCCTCGTTTAGGCTCATTTACAGTTCATTTGCGGACAATAGTGAGGACCACACCAGAGGAGAAGTACTTGCCTACTGAAAAATCAAAAGTAGTTGCATGAGGGGTCTTGAATAGAGGCCCGGAGTCAGCTTAAGCAACAGCCAGTACAGAAGTGAAGGAATCTCCTCATACAGCCAGAATAAGCAGCTTGTGCAGCTCTGAAAATAGCCTCAGGAAAAGATCTTTTTTCCAGCCACTTTTTCAAAGGGCTGATGGTCCTCAAAGGATATGTTGTCCTTTGGGTAAGGGCATTATCCCAGGAGAACAAATCTTCATAACAAAGGGAGACTGCCTCCGAGACACCTCACAATCACCAGAAGCAAGCAGAGGTTAAAGCTGGCTTGAACCATGAAGGTCATGTTCTGTGATCAGATTTTTGAGGGCAACACCGGGGCAAAGACAAGTCAGATTGGAAGATGAGTCTCCTAGCACCAGCAGACACCCAGTGTTTGGCCAGAACAGCTGAGCACAGCACTGCTAGGAGGCATTCCAGCTCACAGCCAGCCATGCAGAGGAAGGACATATTAACTGATGATGCCAAGAATATTATTTAGGTTTTGGAGAGGATGTTGTTGCAAACCCGTCTCCCAGTCTCACCACTTACCACTTATTTTCATTCTGAGTTGCAGTAATAAATCTGAGACGTTACCAGTGAGTGGTCTACCAATTCTGTGGGCATCACACAGAACCCCACCCAGACTGAAGGATCTAGACTTTGCAGTTCTGCAGCAAAAATATTTGCTTTGTGTCTGTGTGGGCATAGGTGACATATACATCAGAGCAGGACCTTCTCCATCTGCAGCTAAAACCAAGCTTAGCATATTATAGCCAGGAGAAAACACAAAGGTTGCAGCAAGAATGGAGATCTCTCACTGCAGGCAACACTGCAAGCTTTGCTGGGGGCCTCTGTTGCATCCTCCAGTGAAGAGCATGAGCCTGCAGAGACCTCCACAGCAAACCCCAGGCAAGGTAGCAGTAGCTTTTTTTCTCTAACTGTAAATCAGGAAGTATGGGAACATCAGAACCCTAAGGAACAACAAAGGTGAAAGTGAAAAATCTGGGAGAAAATCCACCAGAAGCTCAAGGAGTAGAAGCAGAGCCTGTAAAGACAAACTCATCTAGAGCTGTAGTCAGTTGTCTCTCTCAGGCTTAAAGGGACAAATCCCAGACAAAAGCACTTTGGGAAGGGCCTGTGTCGCCTAGGTGGCTCAAAGCATAGCCTGTGCAAGGAATCAGCAGCTCTGTTGAACCAACAGATAGAGTGAAGCCTATTGGTGTGAGATCTAGAAGAAAGCAGTGGTGTAAGACACACTGAAACTGTTCCTGTAGATGTATTCCGCATGTCATATGTGCAGAAACCCAGCTTCCTGGTTGGAATAACCACTCTCCCTCCCTATGTCCTTCCCTATGCGTGTGCATTCCTCTCAGGGCAAGGAGCAGAGCCACACAGACAGGGAGGGCCAGTGCAATCATCCATTGCCTCAGCACTGCTTTGCAGGGTGGTGATGCCCAGGGCAATGTGCTGACACCAGGCATCTCTGACCATGGTGCTTCCCATGCTGGCACAGAAACTGGAGGCAGGAGGCTCACAAACCTCTGAACGGACCATGGCAGGAGAAATCACGGTGCTGCCTTTGCCTCTCCTGAGGACAGCTTGCAGTATTTGGTTATATCATCTTGCTAGTGCAAACCAGAAAGAGAAAATGGGCACAGCACAGCATATTACAGACTTTACCCAGCCACTCTGGTGGGCTATGATGATGGGCTAAAACCCATCTGGAAATAAGCTGCTTCTCTGTGCCTGAAAGAAGGATATCTACAAATTGGGTCTATTTCCCTCATTTAAAAGCCTACATCAGCAGCACTGCTTGTGGTACTCTATGCTGGAAAGATTGCAGCTGATGCTCCTTGAAGATGGCAGCAGTCCTGAGCCACCAATAGCAACAGGACCTGCACTGGCAGGTGGGCTTCAGCCTTGTGTATAGAGTGGGGCCGATAGGTGGACTGCTGGCTGGTGGGGTGTAAGGTGCAGAGACTGCCTGTATGGACTGGCTTGTGTTGCCAATAGATCAGACTCAGAAGTACTAATCTGCTCCTCTCTGACCTTTCAGGTTTCATCTGTTTGAATGCATGAGGAAGTGCATCAGCCTTTTGTGGAGCTATGACTGATGAGCAAGGGGAAGGAATGTAGGCTGCATCTGCATGCCTTAGCAGGCTGCCTTGGAGCAAGAGTCCTGCTAGGTCCTGCTTCTTCTGTGCACTCCAGCACAGCATCACCTGCTCCCTCCATGCTGTGATGCTCCTTCCCAGCTGTGCTGCTGACCAAGCTGAAGGCTCCATCAGCCCACCAAGATCTGCCCGTGAGCTGACAGAATGTGGCAGTGCACCTCCACATATGCAAGGGCAGCGTGTGGAGGCATAGCCATCAGTAGCAGGGAGCCAAGATGGTCAGCAGGGATGAGACATGTGCTGCTTCATGGCATGTCGGACTCATTAGCTAGGTCCAGCCCTGCAGCAAGGAGGGACCCATCCTCCCCAGGGACCCCATCACTCCACAGACCGTTGCTCCTCAGCCTGCCCAGCCAATGTACATGGGCCCCCCTTCCAAATGTGAGGCTCTAGTTGCTGGCACTGGATTAGACACCTGTACAGGGTGTTTCCTGGGCTCCAAGCTCTCCCCTCCTTCTGCCTGTGTCTTCACTCTATCATACCAAGCCTTAGGAGTAACTCAAATCCTATTTTGGAAACAAAGAGTTAAGCATTTTCAATCTTTATTTTACAAAAATAAACCAGTTTTGCCCTGATACTCTGTGGCCCCCAACCTTCTCCACCAGCCCTGTTCCCATTCCTCTTCCTGGAGCTCCAGCTGTTGTCTGCCACAGCCAGACTCTCTTACGGAGGCTGCTGGTGCCACACGCTCCTGTGAGTCTCCCCAGACAAGGACCAGAGAAGGGGGTTGGTGCCCTTTTGTGACTGCCTCCTCTTCCAAGCATCCAAGCTGGAAATGGTCCAAAGATGCCTTGTGGTGATTTCTGCCATTACTGCACAGGGAGCAAGTCTTAGGCAAGTCACTCAGAGTACACACTTTAAGAAGGAATGTCCATCTGTCCAATTCCTTCTCTTGGATGGAAAAGCGAGCTCCATGAAGTTACTTCTTGCCATCAGTGGAGCTGGCAGGCTGCCGTTCTACTGGCTGGCTCAGTGCTGGAAGCGTGGGGAACTAATGTGGGGCTGGTGAAAAGAGTGTGTGGCATAAAGCACTTCTGGAGGTGGTGGAGGGGATGTCAGGATGGAGCAGAGTGGCTCGTGGGAGCTCAGCATCGAGGTGAAGTGTTTCATCTCCTCTGTCAGCTGCTTGATCTCCCGGCGCAGGGCAGCATTCTGCCTCTCCAAGTCTTCACTCTCCTGAGGACACAAAACCACAGGAGGTTCCTCAGCGTGGGAGCCACAGGGATGGGCTAGGGACATGGGGGTTGTGGTCCTGCGCCTCTCTGCCCCACAGAATTTCCAGAATTACATATTTCTGGTAAATTCGTCACAGAGGCACGCCTGGGCAAACCCTCCTCCCCCAGCTGGCCAGGCCGGGTGCGGGTGCGATGCCGGCAGCCCCAGCCACACTCCCCGGCCTCAGCTTACGAGAAGTGGCTGTGGCTTGCTCCCGCCCAGGCTTTCTCACTCCCTCTCCTGCACACGCACATCTCCGTGCACTTCCCGGGCAGCCCAGCCCCCGGGGGAGAGCGCATTGAATAACCGCCGTCTTTAACCAGAAAACCACCTGTCACAGGAAACCTGTCATTGCCCTGGAAAGAAGAGACTCACTGCTTCCTGCTAGCAGCCGGGGAAAGCAGCGGCATGGTGGGGAGGAAGGGGAGACGCCTGAGTCAGAAGAAGAGAGAAACTGAGGCCTCAGAAGAACTGAATTAATACTGATATTAATGAGAATAACAACAAAGGGGTTAATAATGATGCTAAGCCTTGTCTCAACAATACTGAGAGCATTGAACCCTTTGCTACCTCTGCTTCTGCTGAAGTGCAGCCAGCTCCAGGCTGGAGAATCGCAGGCATCAACTGACCATGAAGCCAGCAACCCAGACAGGATCAGGGGATCGGAAACTCAGCCAAGACAGCTAAAGCAAAACCCAGCACTTCGAGGCCCTGGAAAGCTGCACCACCACCTTGGCAAAGCAAATCCATCACCCTTCTGCTCACTCCTCTGCTCCCACATTGACTTCTGATGGTGCCCATTCTGCACAGAGGTTGAAATGCACCCAGCAGTTACAGCTGCTGTTACAGCAGGAGCTCACGCAGCAAACAGCATCTCTCAGGTGTTACCAAATGCTTTGGAAATCATAACTGTTGTTGAACTCAGGCACTGATGGGAATCACCCAGGGGCGGGGAGCCCTAGCTTTCCCATGACTCATTCCCCTAAAAACACACGCTACAAAACCCTGGGGCAGAGGGAGCTGCTGGCTCCTTTCATACTACCATAGCTCAACAGCCATGCTCTTCTGCGCAGAACCACATCAGAGAAAGTTCCTGATGCAGAATTGACCAAAGGCAAAGAGTGCTCGTGGAATGTACTCAGGAGCAGCAGGGGGCCACTGTCCACAAGAATTGAAAAAAAACTAGCAGAAATTTACCATCTATCCTCCTCTTGCCTCCCTGCATTTTTTCATCTACCTCTTGGGATCCAAACTGGACTTAGCCCCCCTGCCCCCATCCCAATGGGAAGGCAAGGACTGTGTGCTATCAATGCTAGCTGAGCAGTAGTAATCTCATAAGCAAGTGGTTTGCTATCTGCTCTAAGAAAAACAGCTCAATTCTGCTTGGTGCACAGCTAGGCAGGATTTTCCTGGGGGAAGATCAGAGCCCATAGCTACTTCTGGGATTACCTTGGGGAGAGCACTGACCCCTAGGAAAGGGTGTTTTTTCACCCCTCTCAGGCACAGTTGCACAGAGCCATAGCCACTGACAGATATAATGAAATCAGCCTAGAGCCATGGTAGCTCTAGAAGGTTCATCAGCTACTGAGGTAAGAGTGAAATTTCTGTCTAAACCTGGCTCCAACCATGGACTAAGGGCACTACATAAGGAGGAAGGTTCAGAACTGGATTCTCAAGAATTATTTCCAAAAATGGGGATATGGGGGAATATGAAGACTGCTAAGTCAAAGGATGTTTTTTTGAACATGAACTCAACTACCACTTTTCAAGGCACCTAAGCCCAGCACAGGGATAAAGATGGTTTCTGCCCACGGCAGGCCATGTGTTCTTCATCCTTCCCGCCAGTGGCCCAAAACACACGGAACTGCACTTATCAATGTGCAAAATACAAAGGATCCCAGCTCCTGTGCCCCAACACTGACTACATACTCCTGCCCAAACACACACAGCCAAAAGTGACGATCCCTCCTGAAAAGCAGACATCTAATATCACACACTGGGAAGAGCTATGGGGGTACCCACAGTGCCATAGAAAAGCATTCTTGTATGCTGTTGCACCTCTGCATAGATGGTGGCATGAATCACAAGCCTGGGGAGAGCCAGTGATTCTGTGCTTTCAAAGAGCTCGATCAGAAGAAGTTGGGAAAGGAAATCGGTAATGAAAGACTGAGAGATAAAGATGGATTCAAAACTAACTGCAAAATTAAACACTTCAGTGGCAGTCATCCTGGGCTGTGTGCTCTCACTGTGAGCGCTGACTCCTACATCCTGCTCTGGCCTCACTTCTTCAGTCCTGCCTCCACTGAGCATCTCCACTCCAAGTCTCAGGGGAAAAGCGCATTGTCTCCTAGGAGTCCTCAGCACCAGGAATGAGAAAGGGTGGGAGTGCTCACCAAGTGCAGTGTGTCTGCTTTCTGGGTCTGCCTCAGGCGGCTCTTCTGGGCAGCGATACGATTCTTCTCCCTCCTTTGGACTTTCCTCATGTCATCAGAAGAGTCCTACAGAAACAAGGCATGGAAATGACTAGGTAATTCCCTCCCTCACTCTTTTCCTGCAGGACAGTAACTGCGAAAGGGACAAAGCAGATAACATCACTGAAGCACAGGACATGGCATATACATCCTCCACACCAGTATAAAGCTGAGGGATTTGTGATGCTTTTGGTACCCCTGTTGCCAGGAGGGGCACATCTGATACCCCTGGGGATCCCAGCACAGCTGGGAAATGACCACTCTCCCTTCAACAACACACAGGCCTGGGATATAGTTTGATGGACCAGAGTAAGGACTTTCCTCTGGAAGAGAGACAGTTTGAATTCTTGTACAGAAAACCTTTCCCTTACCTGTCTCTCCGCAGGGTAATGGCTCTGCAGACATGCCACCTCCTTGGATATACCATTTTTCCAGATATTCAGCCTGTGTTTTCCTCTTTTCACCCCTGTACATCCCTCCCCTCTCCATCACCCTTCTCCCTCAGGCTTTATTTGTTGCAGACCCTCACAACACAATATGGCCCCTGCTTTGCTTAACTAGACACACTCAGAGCTTTTAACACAGATCTTATTTGCTCCAACTCTCTGATCTCTGTCCTTGCTCTTTTCTGCAGTCCCTTGGTAGCAATGCCTGCAATGCTGACTGCAGCATTCCCCCTTAGGCAGGGGAGAACAGAAGTCTCCAGGCTTCAGGTCATGAGCTTCATGCATCAGACATTCTCTGCTGAGATACGGTCCTGCTGCTGCCTTCTGACAGTTGAAACTGTCACACAGAATCTTTCATCTTCTATTTTCATATTGCACTGCCCCTTTTGTGGACTCCTTAACATTCACACTACCGCTTCTCCACAAGACTACAAAACTCAGCCACAAAAGTTATCTTCCCAGCCCATCTATCTGTCCACATCCTCTCCCCCCTCCTCCCAGGCCAAGATTTTTTTTTCTTTGAATTTAACCATTTTATCCTTACCTTCAATACCCTGAAAATGTCTCAGATATAGCAGCTCCCATATCCTGCATCAAGTCCATTCCCTATCCTTTGGAAAACCCTGTGTTTTATCCCTTTCTTTACCAGGACACCTTCCCATCCTTGGTTGAAAGCCAAAAATCGTCTGCTCAGATGATCCCTAAGATTTCTGAGCAAAGTCTCAGGTACTTACTGTTGTTGCCAGCCCTAGAGAAATGGCAAATGACAGACAAAATAAAGCTTAGCCAGAAAAGGCAGTGAGAATACCTCAGACTTGTGTCTGTATCTGCCAGCAAAAGACCTACCATGCAGGTATGCCACGCAACAAAACAAAATCCCTCTGTCAAGCATTATCGACATGAAAAACTTCTGAGGCTGAACAGAAAAGAAAGCAGACCCAAAGTGGCAGGGCTTTTCTGGGTCCCCCCCTTTTCTGCTGTCCACAGAAGTGGGAAGTAGGCAGGCTACCTCTGAGCTGCTCTGGTCCATGGCCAGGAGATGCCCACTCAGGCTCCTCACCAGAGCACCAACTCATGCTGAAGCTTCCTGCCTGCCTGGCATGTATCACAGGATCCACTATGGCTGGGGGTCCCAGGCCCCCAGTTGTCCCTGGCACAGCCCCAGGTAACCAGGCCATCTCTGTCGGCTCATACCCAGCTCAGTGGCCGGGGCCTCTGCCAGGGCCCTTGGCTGAGCCCTTCATCTCTCTCCCTGCAGCCATTCTTAGAAAGCTCTGCCATACTGCACTGTGAAAAGACCGACGGTGGGTGCCACCCTACCTCCTGCCCACCCATGGCCAGCCCCAAAGGACTCTCCAGCTGGGGAGAGCTGGGGAAGGGTCCCTACTTTACCTGCTTGCTGGGAGGGGGAGACTGGCTGAAGCTGCTGGAATCACTGCTGTCGGAGCTGTGGGGCATGGCTCCTATCTCTGGCTCCCAGGGTCTCTTCAGCTTCCTTTGTGCTCTTGGTGTGCCTGCCTTCTGTCTTGCTTCTCTGCCTCTCCTCGGTCCTCCTCTGCCACCTCTGATATGGCCCTTTGCTTCCCTGCTCTCACCCGTCCCAAAGGCACACTGTCCTCCTGCCCAACACTCCGACACTTTCGCTGCCTCTCCTCTCAGAGTCTCTGCACCTTCCCTTTAGGTCTCAGCCTCCTGTGGTTTCTCAGAACCTCGGGGATGTAAGCTGAAAGTCACGTGGCCGGAAACTTTAAGGCAAAGAAGAAAAGTTACAGAAGAAGAAAAAACTTAAAAAAAAAAAAAAAGAAAAGAAAAAAGAAGAAGAAAAAAAAAGCACATCTGGGAAAAATGAGCTTCAAAATAGCCTGAAAAACCCCCGAAAAACACCTTCAGGCAGTTGAAAAACAACAAGAAGGGTTTTATCTGAGACAAACAGCAGAGATGGAAAGGAAGAAAAGCCCCAGCTCTGGCTGCGAAACTTGGACCCTCAAAGGAGGGCAGTGTGGAGGAGGTGCTGCTGGGAGCCCCAGAAATTCCAGGGGCTCCGCGTGCCAGCCCTGTGCAGGCAGGAGGCCAGTCCAGCCCCAGGCAGCCCTGGTAACCCCAGCGCAGCTGAGGAAATTCCCAGGCAGCCACTTGCCTCCCCACAACCCACCCACCCCGTCCTGCCACCCAAAACACCATTGACACAGGTCCCGGGGAGGGGACGGGTACCCTCAGCAGGTGCCACATAAACACTGTTTGCACTGATGGTTCTCATGGGCACGATGAAGCACCAGCCCCATCTAAGAAGAAAGGTTCAGGATCATAGAACTTTTGGCTTGGGTAGGACTACTATTTTCTATAAAGCAAAGCTATTTAGCACTTTAAAACATTCATTAGTATGTCACTACCAGCCCATAAGGGGAATATCAACCTTGGCAGACAGAGTGCTGTAAATGTAATGATCCATGGATCAGTCCATGCATATGGCAGCAAGGAGAAACAGTTTTGCATCCCCTTGTTTGTCCTCTGGTTTGTGTTCTGTGGGACTACTTCTATCGTTAGCACAAGCTCCAGAAGACTCAAGATGTGGAATCAGCTCCTGGGACAGTAGAGCTTCAGGGGTGTCCTTGGGGTACCCCATGCTAATGGCTCTGGAGGTGACAATGCAGGAGCAGGAAGTGCCAAAGCAGGGACCATTTGCTTTCTGATCTGGTGGTGTCACAGGGCCACATGCCAGCAGGCTCTCCATCCACAGAGAGGAGGAGCAGCTAAGTTCTCGCATGTGCAATAAGGAGCAGATGTAGAAACAGGCAGGAATCCATCCACAGTAACTAACTCCTGTGGAAAGCAGCAATCCCCAGTTCTCGTTTACTGTTTTTTGTTGCATATTGGTGTTTTGATTGAGTTTCTCCTGCCTCAAGCAGGAGCAGCTAGCAAGTCTCAGCAGCAGTACATAGGCAAGGGCACTTGAGATGCAGTGGTCATTAGGGCAAGAGTATTGGCAGCTTTGGGTTTGCAGCTGTATTGCAGCACAGAAAACACACTTGCAGAGAAGCACATGCTTGGAACACAGCGCAGACTTGCATGGGCATTGCTGGCATTTCTCCCCATCCTTGCCACTTATGGAGCAAACACAGGAGCGAACATGGAAACTGCAAACCACACAAGAACTGTGTGGGGCTCACTGCAGGCTGGGTGGCTCAGGAAAATCACCTGGCTTAGCTCCAGTAGCAAAACTGCTCCATTGTGGCCTATTTTCCTCTTTAGAAACATGCTGTGGCACTGGTGCTGTACCCTTAGCCCTATTATCTGAACATTTCACAGCCTTGAGTGTATTTTTCCTCCTGGTGTCCTATATGGAAATGCTAGGATCCACTACACTTTTTAACATGACTGCAAGGGTTTACTTGCTCTGCATGAACCACCCTGAGGGACTCAATTTCCTGGAAGTGCAGCCCCCCTGTAGCATGCAAGGGTCTTCTGGTGTGGCTGGCTCCAGAAATGGAGTAGCCAAAGGCATCAGTGAGATGAGGGGTGTTGAGTTCAGGCCTCCCAAGGCACCAGCTAACAGCACAACCCTTGAAGGATCCATTAGCTCACTGCGTTGCTGCACTTCCTCTGAACTCTGCAACCCTTTGTGGCACTTCCTTCCAGGAATTACACTGCTGAATTCCCACTCTCCTGAGGACTCCTCTGCTGGTGAGGAGGTCTCAGAGACTGCCTGGCCTGTCCTGCAGGCTGCTGGATGGAGGGAGCTCCTTCCTCAGAGAAAAATATCCTTGTTCCATTACTGGCAAATAAGCTGAATTGCTTCCTTTTGTATCTAGTGAGGCCAGCATCTGAAGAGAGGCAATTGGGAAGGCAGTGGATGTGTTGGCAGGAGGCATTGCAGGGAAGCTGGGTGTCCTGGCAGGAGCTGGACAGTCAGTGCAAAACTGTCCAGAATGTGGCTACGGCAAAGGCTATTCTTTGATCCACAGGAGGGGAGTTTTGAGTGCACCTTGGTTTGCCCAGAGCGGGGCTTTTATTAACAGTTGATGGAGATACCTCAGGAAAGAGCAACAGCATGGGAGAGGGTTTGGACACTTGGTCTTGCTGAGTCAGACAAAGAGAGCATCCCTTTTCCTGCCTTGCTCAAATATGCTCTTTACCCTCAAGCAGGCCATGATGTTGATGAATTCCTGTCACTTATGAGTGAATAAGTGTGCTGGAAGTGAGACTGTCTCCTGGTGGGAAGATGGGCAAGCCTTCACAATGTTCCTCTGGGCTGGGCTGGACCCATGTTGTCTCCTAGCAGGCAGTGAGTGCCCCATGCCATTTCTCCAGTCAGAGGTGTGATTCCTCAACCCAGAGCAGCAGAAACCACCAGTATGGCTCCACCAGCATCTGCTCACAGCTATGTGGGAGCTGCCCTGGGCATCTGCTGCAGGCACAACATGGGGAGCTGATTTCCTGCTGACCCTGCCCAGGCTCTCCCCTGCTCTGAGGGGGAGCTTCAGAAGTCTGTCTTCTAATCTCTGCACTTGACTTAGGTGACTAAATTTACACTGTGAGTAACATTCCCTGACTTTGTCTCTGGGATAATTTTGGTTTCTTGATCTTGATCACAGGAGCTGTGAAATCACTGTGAGTGGCACTGGATGAACTCACCAGTGTTAGGTTACTGCCATACCAGCAGCTTGATGGAGAAGGGATATTTCTAGAGGTTTTTAGGAGAAGGACAGGGTCATCCAGTCCTGCATTTGTCCCTTGTGAATAACAGCAGGCAATGCTGAAGGGAGTCTTCTTGTCTTGTCCCCAGGACAGAGTGGCTGCAGGGGCTCTGGAGGCTGAGCTTAGTGTGATGTTGACTGCCAGAGAAATGGTTTGAAAGTAGCAGTACAGCAAGAACAAATGCAAATGTAAAGCAAAGTGAGACGTAGGTAGAAGATATGGGGAATAACCGACTGGGGCAGCAGAATAGCAGGGAAAGCTCCGGGGGTTGCAGAGCATTGAAAACTGGGGTTTTGCCAGGAGCAAAGGGGCTAGGTATTGACCTGGGGTGCTGGGGCAAGGCAGAGGAGACAACTGCCCTGTGCTGCCTGTGCAGGGCCAGCACTCATTCAGAGTCCTGGGCCAAGAGGATTAGTCTGGAAGAAAACAATACAAAGGATAAACACACAAAAATATTGCACTAAGAGAAAGGAGTGAAGAAGTTGTGCCCGTTTGGCCCAGAAAAGAGAAGTCTTGGGGGTGGGAAGTGGGTGGTGAGGAAGGAACAGTCTTTCATATGTTGTAATGGAAAGGGTGGTCAGCTGGTTTCTGTGCAGACAGAGCAGGGTAAGAAGCAACAGGCTCCAACTGCAGCAGGAAAGGTGCAGGTGTGAGGTTCGAAGAAAGATGAGGTTAGGAAAACCTTGGGATGGGCAATCCAGGAAAGTTATTCATACCCCTTCATATGAAGTGGCTGGGAAGAAACCTCTCCCGGAATGAGTCTAGGTTAAATCCTGCCTCTGGGGATGTTATGAGTTATATTGCCAGGATTTAAAATAAGGAAAAATTTTAAAACATCCCTATGCAACCAGCTTCCTCAGCACAGGTGGGTGCTGGAGTTTCCTTGTAAACCTGCTGCTCCAAACCTCTTGCTGGCTGCAGGCTTATGACAGCAACTTTCAAAACTGCATCTCACCCCATCCATCTCATTCATCTTGTTTGCACAGCCATTCAGTGCATAGTGCTATTTAAAAATCCAGCCTAGAGCAGCTATCAATTTCAGCCTCCTGTAAACCACTGAGGTTGTTTCTGCTTCACATGTAGCATTTTATGCAAATAATTTCTTACAGTATTTGGACAATTGCAACAACTTGCTTATCATTTCCCACATGAGCTTGAAGACTTTTGTGTAGAAATCAGTGCTGATAAAAGATATTAAGCAAATGGCTGTGCTGAACAAAGTCCCTGCTCTCTACCAGACGTCTCTGCCATGTCCCGCTCTGTCAGCACACGTTGTCCTGTCTGCGACGTGGGCAGCTTCCCCAGTCTCCATCACCAGGGCTATTTCATCTTGACTGAGCTGAGTGAGTGTGAGAAGGAGATTGTGCCAGGAGAGCTCAAGCACAGTCCCACCAAATTCATCCCACCTAGCACAGAGCAAACACTCATTATACCAACACTTTCAGGCCTTACTGACTGCAACCTGCCAATGTACAGGAAACAGGTACTTTACACACTGAATGTCTGATAAACGACAAGGGCTGTAAGTCAAGCACTCAAAATTATGGAAATCCCAGAATTAAATCCCTTAAGCACACTGCATTTACACCCCCATGCCATGTAACATGCTGTGCTCTGTAACTGCATGATCCACTAAGGTTTCTTCCCTGAGGTGGCTGTGTTACCTCCATTGCTGTCCTGCAGTCAGCCTGCTCCAACATCCTGCTTTTCCATTTCTTCAGACTCTTTCTAAAGCTCATCAGCGCTGAGTGAGTGCTTCAGGGCTATTAATGAAGCTATTTTCCCAGCCACCTTTTCAGGTTCGAAGTGGGGGATGAGGGGATGGAGTTATACCTATTTAACAGGTGCAAAATAAGAGACAAAGAGATTTAGGTCATAAGTACTAATTCATTTTGGATACACATTTTGAACTAACTAGGATGTAAATTTTTCAGTGGTTTTGGCATTATATAGAACTTAATTTAGTCAAACCCCAGATCCCGATATCTGTGACTGCAGCTGCAAACCTTTAGCACTTCTGTAAAGCAGCTCCAGCAAATGAGGAAGATGTGTCTGCTCCTGTGAAAGGTCTTGCTTATGTGGCTCACCAACTCACAGAGTAACTTCGAGGCAGGGGTAGTCACAGACCCAGCTCTCCAGGGAGGTACCAGCTGTCTACCCAGGAGAACCTCCTTTCTTTCTGCAGTCTCTTGCTTCACCAACTGGATAGGAGTTTCCCAGCCCTGCTGAGAAAGGAGGCAGCCTAGCTGTCCAGCTCATTGCTCCCTCCAGCCGAGGTCCAGCCTGGGTGCAAGAGATGGCAATCCAGGGTAAAATGCAGGAAGTGATCATATGCACAAGACAGCTGAAGCTGGATTGCCCAGGCAAACCCATTTCTGGCAATTTCTAGGTCTTTGTTACTTGGCTTTGCTACTTTTATGTGGGCTTTTTGAATGTCATTAGTAATGCATTTTTCTGTCCATATTTTAAAAGAAGGAAACTGTAGAAAGGGAACGCCAAATGTGCTAGCTTTCCAGATATGGACATCAAGCTCCAGGTAGCTGGGATCCATCTGTCTCCACTGGAGCGAGAGAGCAAGCCTGGCAAGAGCTCCCAACGGAAGGGATGACAGGAGGTTGGCAGGGTCAGACTTCCTGCACAAACTCTGGGAGTTTGAGTCTCACGACACAGATTATTAGAGTTCACCCCAGCCTATTCTGAAGGGATGAAGCACATTCTCCTTCTCCTGTCCTGTACAGATTGACTGGTTGAGTAATTAGTTGAGCAACCTCTAATCTATTCCTGACAAGGACTTAGAGGCTCATGAGCAAGTACTCAAGTGTACACTTAAAAGAGTATCCAGGTCAGCAGATCCCAAACCCTGGTAGAATACATCCATTCAAGGCCAAACTATCTCTCACTGCTCTTTTCACAGGCCTAGTCTGCCTTCTGGGATCGGGTAAGAAATGGACCAGATCACCCGGCCATATTTGAGACACCAAAAAGGTTCAGCTGCCAGACGCCCCCCAGTCAACCAGGGTTTCTTTGCTTCCGCTGCCTGGGCTGAGCCCACCAAACCTGAACTATCCAAGCGCATGGACGGGGTGTGTGGAGGGTGCAGATGTTGTCTGACAGTTTGACTCATCTCGGTGGCAGTCTCATTCGGTGATGATGGGGAAGGCCCAAAGAGGAAGGGCAGTGACCCGTTTAACCAGAAGGGCTGATCCACCCAGGGGTAGACTTACCGGTGATGGTAAGGGGCCATGGCCCCAGCTTCCTTTGTGCTTTCCAGTGTGTGCATTTCCAGGCCCTCAAGAGCAGGAGAGGCATTTGTGGCTGTCCAGTCCTGCCATGGTGGCAGCAGCACCCAACTTTGGGCCTCTGCTAGTGCTGCAGTGAATGCAACTGCAGCGACCAAGCAGCAAAAGTTGTGCTCCCAGGAGATGACCACAGCCTGATGGAGGATTTGATGTTCACTGGGCGTTGGTTGAAGCCATGATCCATGGCATGGGGGTGGATGGTGAATGCATTACTTGTCTCTTAAATTAATACATTACTCTTGAGTGTATTACTTTGCTGCTTCACGACTCAGTTCAGAGGAGAATGTTCTTCAACACCACCCATCACCACAAAACATGTTCAAGAGTACCAAGGACTGAGTACACTTATTTAGGGCATGTTCTTGCAGCTAGACTCTGAGACATCCACCTCGGCAGGAGATGGCTGGAACAGCACTCATGCTAGTACTGTACTTCCACCCAAATGGGATCTGCTTCACTTTTGGATTACGGGGGTGTATACACTGGTTTCCCTTCTCTCTACCCCATTTGGTGGGAATAAGAGCTTCCCAAATCCTTCAGCTCATGCAGCATGGTTGGAGGAGGTGTTCAGCACAAGCAGCTGAGCTGACAGGCACACGTGCAGTGAGCTTGTGCCCAGGAGCATGTGGTGCTGGAGCCCAACACGTCGGAGGCAGCGTGGGGGAGGACAGGCGGTGTGGAGCAGAGCAGCTCTGAAGGGAAGCTGTGCAGAAGGCACACTTGGTGCCTGTGCAAGTAGTGCTGAATGGCAGAACCACACTGGCAGAGTTAGCAAAACACACAAGTGGGTCTAAGCCCCATCAGCCTGGACCCTGCATTGGCACATGCTGTCGCACCCTGGCACACACAGCTGTCACCTGCTGCCAGCTCTCTGGGAGACTACCCATCCCAGAGTAGGCTGCCCAGGGAGGCAGTGGCAGGGCTGAGCCCCTGACCCAAACATGGTCCACCCCCAAAGCCCCCAGCCAGCTCAGGGCTCTTCAATGTCTTTCTGAGAGAAACACGAGGAGGGAGAGCCATGGTCCAATGCCCAAACACCAAGAGAGGACCTGCTTAGTGCTGGCTATTTCAGAGGGCTTGTAAAGTCCCACAGGTTTCCCCAGAGGGCTCAGAGCAGCAGACAGAGGGAGGGAGGGAGAGAGACGGGGGCACTTTCATATGATCATCAATCCTGTGCTTTCCACCCTAGAGTTTTGGTACCCTGGCATGAGAGGCATTCTCCATTACCAGCCTCCTGAGGCATGGCTACTTTTCCTACAGCTTTGGCTGTGGCTGCCAGCACCAGTGCCCAGAGGTGTCCTGCAGCCTCTCATGGCATCTGATCCTTGATGGTGCTTTGGAGGTGGGATGAGGGAGAAGTGCTACACCCTAAGCCATGCCAGCAGTAATGCTGCAAGGCCCTGACTTGAAGACTTGGTCCTCCTGATGTCACTAATAGTGCCAACACTGGCTTTAAAGAGGGGACAGAAAAGAAGACAGAAACTCCTTGTTGCCATTCTTTACCCAAACACCAAAGTAGATGTCTGAGAATCGTGACATCTTTTATCTTATTTAAGCAAAATTTTTTACTTCAGTTTTGGGTATCCTTGTTTTCATATCAATACCCAATCCTTTGTGAGCCCTCTGAAACTGTTGACCAACAGGGCAGGTTGTCCACCTGCACAAACCAGTTTGCTGGCTCTGTGAGAAGTGTGTCAGTTTACCAGTCTGAGATGAGTTGTCTTTCCATTTCTTTGAACATCTTGTGAGGGGGTGAGCAGAGGAACAGACTTATCTCTAAGCCAGGAATTGCTCTGCACATCTCTATCATGTGGCATTTCACTAGTTTCCACTCTAAACTAGTGGGACTTTTAGTCCCTACATAGGGAAATTTTCCTGCAGCCCTAATTTAGGTCAGCACCCATCTTTGGATGTCTCCTGATTTCACAGCAGGGCAGACAGAAGCAAACACAGCAGCCCAGGGAAGCTTCCCCCCCATCTACAATGGCATTACAGTTATAAAAGATGGATGTACTCTTCTTCACCTCATTCCTCATGCAGCCTTCCTTCTTTCCCCACTGCTGCACAGTGAGGGGGACACATCAGGTAGCTCTATCCTGAATTTGGAGTACAGCCTTGAACCCATTGGCACTCTCATTTAAACCACCTAGGTGTCAGCTGGCATTTAGTCGTGCTCCAGGGCATGGCTGGGAGAAATGCTGAGGTGCAGCTACCCCAGTGTAAGTAGGGTCAGCTGCTGAGCAGTGCTGGACCTTGAGGCCACAGCAGATTGTGCCCAAAGCCGTGCCTGAATGAGGCTCCATGTCACGCAGGGTACACTGGCAGCTTATCTTAGTGACTATGTTAGCCACTCATCCATTACCTGCTGGCTGGAGCTAGTGAGGGAATCAGGTCACTTTGCCTCCAGGGAAGGTCTCAGCAGAAGAAAAGGGATGCCTCACTCAGCAAACACCTGCGTAATGCAGCAGTGCCTCTGCCTGGAACCCACGGAGTTTGCCTCTGTCACAGAAGCCAGTAGCCCTCATACAAAGCCCCTCTGGCTAATTGTCTGGTCAGTGGGCATTCAGCATCACCCTGCCATGAGCTGTCAGTAGCCATTTTATCCTCAACCAGAAACTATGTGTTAGCCAGCTAATGGCTCCACTGGATTTGGGAGCCCACAGGGCTGCAGCACAGCCTTGCTGCCCAGTTCCTCCTGACAACCCGATGACATTTCAGCACAAGCAGCTGTCCAGAAAATCCAACCAGCCCAGATAATGCTGCTGGAATTGGGGCCATGGCAAAGCAGAGGCAGGAACTGCAGTGTCAGGAGTCAGGACTTCCCCTGACGGTGCCACAGATGACAACTCAGCAAGTTCATTCTGCAGAAACTAGATAACATCAGCACAAGGTGGTGGTTACTGGCAAACGATCCTGTTCCTGAAGCTTCATCTGAGACGTGACAGGCTGCAGTGAAACCTCATTGTCAAACAGACCCAAACTCTGCTTTTGCTGAAACCCATGTGGGCTTCTGGATTTAGCTTTGTGCTGGTATCTCCTAGGACCTTCAAGTCACAATGCTTGGAGCCAGGGCTGGAAAAGTCCATCAGCTAGCTAACACAGGGCCTTTTTGTCTAGCACAGTCCCTTTGAGCTGGACAAGAATGTGGAGTTGTCAGTCTTACCCGTGGTGACCCACCTCCTGTCTTGAGTGACAAGAGTTTTTCCTTCTTCACAGGAGCTAACCTTTCCCCAATCCCCATGGCACCCCACTTACACTATTCGCACGGACAGCAGGACACAGGGCTGGAGAGAGGAAAAGTCCTTCCTTCCTTCTTGGAAATGACTGAAGTTCAGTAAATATCTTGGCAGATGCTTTTAATCAGAATTAAAGCAGTCCCGGTACAACTGGGCTCACTTCCTTTCCCCTGGGCAGGCTTTGCTCACAAAGAGATTATCACCACAGGCAGACATACCCACTGTCTGCTCTGCCAAATGTATCCCTGGGCTGGAACCCACTTGAGTTGGGCACTCCACTTAAAATAGCCAAACCAAAGAAAACCCATTTTAACTCAGCAGCAAGGTGTCTGGAGGAAGGGTTTTCACCACTACATTAGCCCATCACTTTAGCTAATTGGGAATAACTTCTTGCTCACCCTGACAGACAAAACCAAAGGCTCAGGGTCATTAAACTCTCTCGTCCCATAACCACACACTGCATCTGCAGTCCAAACTCAGCCCCAGGTGATGGCTGGACCACAGAGCCTGGTTCTGGCCTTTGTGAGCTGCTCTGTGTCTCCCTGCCAGCCTCAGCCCCAGCTCCTTCACCACCTTCTCCCCATGTGTGTGGTGAGGAGCTGAAATGTGCTTGTGCTGGGCAGGAGACCCAGTTGTGTGCAAGCAGAGCCACAGAGGCTGTCATGGGTGCAGAGGCTTGGGGAAGCACCACAGGTACCGGCTGCACCTGGAATTAAAACCCAGTTGCAGTGGGAGAGTCAGCCCAAGCTGACAAGTGCTTCCAGACTTCTGCTTCTGGGGATTCAGATGCAGAGAAAAGGCAAACTCCAGCCATGCTTTTGTGGGTGCCAGCCCTTCCCAGAGGCTCTGCCCAGCAAAACCTCCTGGCTGTAGGGAAGGATTTTCCTCGCATGGAAGTGTTGGTGTCAGAGCTGCTGACAGCAAGCTTCCTGCTAGTGGGACTGGCTACACCTCTGACAGCACCTCCATCACCCACTTGGGAGATGACCCTGGCCACCTCACCAGCCCCCTGGTGTGGGGAGACTGATGCCCTTAACCAGGGCATGTGACCAACCCAGCTCTATCCCCCTGAGCCCAGCAGGAGCGTGATGCCTGCATGTGAACGTGGGCTGCCCATGGATCCAGTCCCTTGGCTTGTGCCTGCCTCCCACTGTCTTGCCCCCACACTTCAGTTGCCAGCAACCAATGATCACAAATAAGCAAAAAGTGTGCAACGGCATGGAGAGCCAGGTGATGCTTCCAGGCTCAGGGAAGCAGCAGTTGATTTTTCTCATTTCTCTGCAAGCATCCTGGCAGCACAGTCTTCCCTGGCTCCAGTCCTGCGTCCAGTCATGGACTGTGCTGATGCCAGTACTGCTCAGCATAGTCTGGCACCCATGGTAATCAAAGCAGGTTCTGTGACTCTTGGTAAATACCAGGGCTGGGGATTTTTTGGTCTTGTTTTCCAGCAAGTTGGGTAGAAGAACCAATGAGGACAAAGAGAAATGAATACCTGTTGCCCTTGGCTCAAAATGAAACAAGAGAGACAGGTCACTGGCAAAGGTTAGTTAATACTGCTTACCACAGTGTCATGGAGTCGCCCTCGGCCCCTGACAAGAAGGGCAGAGGAGGCAGTTTTTCAAAGACAAAGTAAGAATAATACTGTGAAAAACTGCAAAGTAATGGCCTCCAAGCATCCTTTGCCCATGACCAGCTGCAAGGCAAGCGAGGGAGAGGCTGGATTCCCCTGCCCCCAGGACAGCACACAGGGGCTGTTGCCTACAAGGGGATAGGGGCAGTGAGTGGGGAGAGGATGAAGAGGAAAGAAGAGGGCCACAATGAAGCTTTGGGAGCATGATGGGCTGCTCGACCTCTTCAGGATGAGCTGATTGCAGGAGGGGTGAGGAGCTGGCAAGATCAGGGACCCTTCTGGGGAAACTGAGTATCTGCTGTCCCTGGGCCCTGACACTTGTCAGCACTCACACCAAACTACTGTAGCTGGACCCTCAGCCCATTACCCCCACACTACCTCAGGCCTGGTGACCTGGGGCAAAGTGGCACCTACCTTTCCCTGGGAGTGAAGAGGAAAAGGTGGCTTTGCAGAGAGCACTGGAGTAGTATATGAAAGACACCAGGGAACTGTTACAAGCATCTAAGCAATGGAAAACTGATGGCACTCACCTGCCTGGCATTCAGGAAAAATGCGGTAGCACATTACCCTGGGGAGAGCTCTGGCCTGAAACAGTGAGTGTGGGAAGGAGCACAAGAGTTATGACCTGAATTTGAATCTCACAAAAGAGGAGATGGGTATGTGCTGGAGGAGGCTGCGGGCACTCCAGAAGTTCCTGCTGGTAGTCCTGGTTGTTGAGCCAGCTCCGGTATCTCAGAAGCAGAGAGGCCTGCAGGTGAATTGACCAGGAAGCACCAGAGTTGCCAAGTGGGCTCACATGTTTAACAAGAACCATCTGACACCAGGGGATGGCACCATGAACCATAGAATGACAGAAAGCTTTGGGTTGAATGAGATCTTTAAAGGTCATCTAGTTTCAACCCCCTGCCATGGGCAGGGACACCTTCCATTAGACCGGGTTGCTCAGAGCCGTATCCAACCTGGCCATGAACACTTTCAGGGATGGGGTATTCATCACTTCCCTGGACGACCTGTTCCAGTGCCTCACCACTCTCATTTTTAAAAGTTCTTATATCCAATCCAAACCCTCTTTCAGTTTAAAACTCTTGCTCCTTTTCCTGTCACCACAGGCCCTGCTCTCCATGTTACTCATAGACCTTTAGGCACTGGAAAGGTACTCTGAGGTCCCCGCAGAGCCTCCTCTTCTCCAGGCTGAACAGCCCCAGCTCTCCCTGCCTTTCCTCATAGGAGAGGTGCTCCAGCCTCCTGCCCGTTGCCGTGGGCCCGCTCTGGGCCCGCTGTGACTGCTGTCCGCCGGGCCGGGGGCGGTCAGAGCTCGGGGGGCTCTCCCAAGCCCGGGACCCGCACCGCGCCGCGGCCGAACGGGAGCGGTGCCGGGACCGTCCGGCGGCACAGCCCGGCCCGGCCCCGCCGCTCCC
>WBMZ01012747.1:0-27603 GCA_013400975.1 Atrichornis clamosus
ACCACAAACATGCATTTGTAACAGCAGTTTTATCAACATTTTAAATAAATATTCATATCAAGACCCAAATAGCTAGCTATTAATGTAAACAATTCTGTCATCCTGAGGCAAGGATGATGCTGTGTATTTGTCAGAATGCACAACAAAATAGTATGAACCCATTTTGATACAAGGCATTTTCTTCTTCAGCAGGATTTTAGTTGAAGTTTTCTTCTATTATTTATTTGAATAATTTAATAATCTATTGCAATGTAATTAAAAAGGTAGATTGGACTGAACCCGTATTTGGAAGAACAGGATATATCACTTTCTCCTGCTGTCAAAATTCTGTTTAATTAGCGTTGAAATTTGCAGCACCTACCTTTCTACCTAAATTATTGTAGCCAACTAAAATGCAATATCTTTCCCTACCTGTAAAATGTTCAATATAACCAGGAAGAAGCAAGTTGTGCTTTAGCTCAGAGTTTTCAGACTCTTCTACAGATATAGGTGAATACACTTCACAAATAAGATCTTTACCAGTATCAAAGAAGCAGATCACAGAAACTGGCAATACTTTCAAATTTGTTCAAAGACAACACAACTATTCAACAATTAAGAGTTGAATCCATTACTTTCTTGGTCTGAAAACAAATCTGGTATTTTAATGTTCAGTGTGCTCCATAGAGGCAGACTGTGGTCTCTGCATGTTTACATAAGAAAAAGCAAGAGGAAGACTTACTAAGCACAGAAACATTAAGGCCCATATGTTCTCAACAGCTGCACAAACTGGAAAATTGTCAGAAGTTGGGCAATATCAGTCTAGCAATGTCACCTGCCTGAGAGCCCAGGGTGCATGGTTTTAATGTCACAGTCAAATTGCTGCATATGCTGCTGTCTCAATGATTGTTGTGGAGACACAGCCTTTCCAAAAGTACCCTTCATATTTTAAATTATTTTAGTGAAATGAATAGCATCTTTCTGCCCAGGAACTCCTACATAGTTTCAGTGGGATGGCTTCCAAGACAAGAGACTGTTTTGCTTAGAAAGGCTGGCAGTCTTTGTTATGGAGAATGAGTTAGGAGCAAAAAGGTGAGAAAAACTGAGGGATGAGATTATATTTCTTTACAAATAATAGTTTCTTTGTCTTTTTGATAATTTGCCATCATCAATAGTTATGATTTCTATCTGGACACCAGGAATTTTGATAAGGGGGAGCTGCACTGAAACAGTTTGCCACCAAAACATAGATTTCATATTAGAGATATCCATCTCCTTGTCTGATCCTTGCAGCCACCACTAACTCTTCCTGTTGATCCTACCTCTTCTGGGGTGGCAGCTGCAGGGCATAGATTTATTCTTATGGACTGTCTCTTGTGGACCACCCTCAGCACAGCTCAGGGACCTCAATGGAAGTAGCATGCTGGCCAGTTATCAAGCACAGTAGCTCATTCGTCCATAGCAGCACTCAAATTTACCTAAGTAAAACATGGAATGAAACTAGTTCCTAATCTGTCACTAGAATATTATAAAATTGTTTCTATTGACACATGCTAAAACTCTTTCTCAGTTCATCTTTGAGAGGCTTGGAACTAAGTTCTGTGTTCCCTCGATGAAACTCCCGCCCTCTGATGGGCATTGAAGTGGAGTGCTTCCTGAAGCTGGGTAAAGAATTCTTCAAGGCCACTTGAACTGTGCATGTTTGAAATATGTTTTTGTAGTAGGAACCTGGGAACCTGACAAGTATCACATTTCTACCTTGTGCATTCATATTTTAAAATATGACTACAGTCAGGTGCTAATATGCCAAACATTCATGCCTCTTTTTCCTGTCACCTATAAAGGAGTATTTTCTTCATATAGAAAATCAGCTGGGTTTTTGGAGGTTTTTTTTTTTCTTCTCTGGAAAACAAAAACTATGGAATCTAGCTTGAGTTTACATGGGAAAATTCAAAATTGATAAGAATAACAGATGCCAGTAGAGATGTAACTTGGAGGAAAAAACTTGTATGACAGCAGGGTTTTTTTCTGTGCTAGAAAGCACATTAAAATAAGACACTAGCAAGACTGAATCGATCCACCCATCAGAAATTATAAATCCCTGTATTTTATTTAAAACATAAAGAGAAGGAGTTGATTGTCTTTCATTTTCATTTGTTTTACTTCTGTGTTCCCACACTGTAGTTAATGTCTGCATTAAGTGCCTCAGCGTTAAGGGGGATGAGTGCATTAGTGAAAGGCAAATAGACTGAACTAACACAGTAGACTTCAGTAACAGGTATGGTTTCATACACAGGATGTTGGAGCCTAAACACGGATTAAATAGATGTTAATGATAAAATCTAGTTGTATAAATTGCACATGATGAAACTGCCTATATTTGCAGATGGCTAGGGCCATTTGGTGCACTTAGGGTATTCATGGGACTGTGAGAAAGATAGAATAGAAATATAGGAGATACTCAGCCCTTTGACAAGCCTTTGCTTTAAGTTCACCTTAATATAGTTCCTTAGTTAGCTTAAACCCAGCTCCAATTTAAGGTCACCTGAAAGTAACATAAAAGGATTGATTCAGCAGACTGAAACAGACACCCAGTGCCATTTGGGATCCCCCAGGACATTTCAGACATGCACGTGTGTCTGGCAGATGTGATGCAGGGCAAACAGGATGCCTACACTGTTCTGGAGCATCTGGATACCACACACTGTGCCCGAGAACATCTCAAAGTAAATGCCGTTTATAGACAACTGAATTTGATGCTTATTGCCCCACAAAGCTTTCAAAACCATTATCCACAATAATGTGTTATAATATAGCAAAAGAAGGCCACGCTTAACCCAGGAATTTTCATGTGAATTGCTCTACAATAAAAACTGAATTTTAACAGATGGATGATTTTCCCATTGTTATTTTTACATTGTTCCAAATCATGTTCCATACATCTGCAGGGTACTTTACAGTCCTCATTGCCAATGACAACGCAAAAACACCAAGTAAGATGGTTTTGCAGTGCCCAGTTCTGCAACAGCAAAGTGTTTCACGTAGCCAACTGATTAACACTTGCACATACACCCCTGCTAAGAGCCCAGCTAGGGACAGATACAATTTTATGAGATTCTTTTGAGTTCGCTAAACAGAATGGTTTAATCAACTGTCAATAATACTTTCAATACAATTCACTGATGATGTGGAAATTAATGACCCAGATGTAGATGGAGCTGAAGAGAAGGCTGGTGATTGCTGCAAGAGCCCCTGAACACTGGAGCACTTCTGTCACTTGCAGTCTGTCAGGGAAAAGGGGTAAACACTGGCATTCCCAACGAGGTCTAGCAGAAGAGAACCGTAACATGAAGTCTGTGACTCCATGTCTTAACATGGACCTCACCCTAGGTAATTCAGTTTGTGTTTTCTTTGGGCTTCTGTTTATGTGATTGGTATTTACGGAGATTTTGAAAGTTATTTTAGCCAGATTCTCCCACCAGTTAGAATATTATGGAGCATGACTTCCAATGGACTAACTTGGTGGTGTAAAATAAGCAAAAAAAAAGAGAGAAATCAAATAATTTTAGATTGCCTACATGCCTTTTATCCATTTACCACTATGGCACTAAATCCCTTCTGAATTTGTTTTGTTTAGTCTTCTAGTTAGCAGCCTCTCAGCTAAAGAATTCATTTTTGCCTTGTTTACTATTCTTAGGCCCTTGGAATAATCTAAAAGAACTGACTTCAGTATTGTATAAACTAGCTGGTTTGTAATCCACTTCCACTGAGCAATTTTCATTAATGTAAATACTTTAAACAAATTAAGTGTTCTGCCTTTATCAAGTTTGAGATTTACAGTTCTAAATGCCTTCAGATTTGCTCAGCAGGATGCTTAATAGTAATGCAAGAAGAATGCAAATCAGTGAGTTTTCAGAGTTAAAGCAGGTAAATTAAAGAACTTCGAAGGTTGAGAAAATAATAAGGAAATATTAAACTGAAAAAATCAATACTAACGGTGTGACACTTTTGAAGAAAGGTCTTAAGGGCATGCAAAGATTTATAGGGCAAAATATCTGCTATGGAGAAAGCTGTTTTATAGCAGTGCGAGGCTGAAAAGTACAGGACAAAGCCTGGGAGACAAAGAATTCCTCACTGAAATAATCCAGTTATGGTGAAAAAAAAAATTAGAAGATATTAAAACCTGACTTTCCTTAGGAAACACAGCAAAATCTAAAACAGAAGAGATTCCTTGCTCCATCTAAGAATGACACCACTTTGCACTAACAAAGCTTAATCTATGCCACCCTCAACCTGTATTGCGAGAATCTGAAAAAAAAAAAGGTAAACCAAATTAAAAGAATCTCATAAGTTAAAAATCACACAGACTAAGCAAAGATGTACACTGAAAAAGAAAAATGCCAAAGAAAAGAAAATGCCAGGGACTCCTGGAATTCCTTCAGGAACTTCTTTGTTGTTATTGTTTAGCATGAAAAATGACCAGATTCTGTGATAATGAATTGGAGTGTAAAACTATATCGGGAGCTATTTTCAAAAAAGTAGCAGTGAGACTGGCTAAACAGAATGTAAATCTGTTTATCCAAACTCTCACAAAGGTTGTGTCTGCCACATCTAAAAGAAAACAAGAGAAGCATGCACTAGAAAACCCTCCTGGAATATCTTGTAGGGGAAAATACCTTGACAGACTTTAGGAGAGAGGGTATGACCTTAAGGACCAACTTTCAAAGGGCTTTCAGCTTTGGCTGTAAATTGGGTATGTTGCCCGCAGGCACAAACAGACTTATGCTTGCAGATAATATTTTGCAATGTTCTCATATCACTGCTGGGTCAGTCACTCACTTGCACGCAGTAGATCTACAAGAGACCACTAAGGACTCTTGTAAAGTTGGTATGACAAGTCGTTTCCTTCTCTAATTCAAGCATTTCTGCTACAGACCACGCTAATCTGTGAACAGTTTATAGCATTCACATATGCAGGAATGTTCCACCTTCTGCATCCACCAAGACACAGTTTCCACCAGTAAGGGCAGATTGCACTAAGCACCAAATTTATTCCATCAGCAGGCTCGTAGCTTTGTACTTCTGGGAAAATAATGTCATTATATACTTCTAATCCTGACTTTAATTTCATTGTGACTCTGTCTTCAACTTACCTCTTTCGTTGTAGCTGCCCCAAACTTTTTCCTTTTTTTCTCCTGGTCTTTCATACTGTTCCTTCTCTCCCTTTCTGCAGAAACTCCTGTCTCCTACTCCAGCCAAAAGCATCTGCTCTGAGTCTGCAAGAGGCTGAAGGTTTTGCTGTGCTTTTTGACATCATTATGCTGAGGTCTTATTTTCAAAAGCAGTTGAACTGGAAGAGTGCAAACTCTTTATTCAGCTTCCTTAAATAGAAATTTCAACTTTCAATTTCCTGCTGTTATGGACAAGCACTACAGGATATACTGGCACATTCACAGAACAGATGCCATTATGGAGAGGAAGGGTATACAAACAGAAGTTGGAGTGTTTTATTCACAGAGGATATTCTTTCTGGTGATGCTGCAGTGGCTCTAATTAGTTTTGGGCAGCTTCTCTCATCACCTAGAATTAATGCAAGTAGAGATTTGAGATTTCCAGTGGTTGCTGGCAGAGATGTGTGCAAAGGAGACACGGAGGGAGCAGTGGGGCATGAATACACAGTGCTTCCCAGAAACCATGCCCCACCAAAGTTTCCTGAAGAATGCTTAAACACCCCAAGAATCAACTATCTTTTCTGAAAACCCTGATCTCCACCTTTATCATCCTCATACTGTGTCACTGAATAAGTGTTGGAGGGAGCTCTGAACGCCCACCCCCCTTTCTCCTCCTAGTGGAACCTTCTCCCATACACTGCGTCACTGAAGTTAGTCAAGCCACTTACATGGACACCAAAATTAACATGAGAGCCATGCATTTGTTGCATTAAAGAAGCTGCCACTATCATTTTAAATAACCAATTTCAGGTGATGTTTTGTTTCAGGCCTCCAACAACCACTGCAAAATCCACATGGGAGAAATAACCTCACCATTCAAGAGCATATCTAGCCTCCATGCCTTTCCTCTACCCTCATGCAATCACTTCTTTCCTGTCACTCATGCCATAGATTCTGTTTCCTTTGTATCCAGTCTTTATTAAAATAAATTGAGAAATCACTGTGTAGCTATAATTCATTTTTTGTTCTCCCTGCCCTCCAAAGGCATTCTCAGGGTGCAGTAGAGAGCTGACTGTTCCTCAAGTGTTACAGTTGCACTAAACAATGCAAAACCTTGGAATTAGAAGGAAATCTTAGGTATTAGCACGTGCAAAAATGAGGGTCCCGTAGAAAAACCACCAAGGACCTGTGTTGGAGCAGACCAAACTATAACTACAGTATATGTATAGCTTTTTGGATTTCTAGTATTCTACTGATTTTTAAAGCAAAGACACAACCCCATCAATTTTTCATAGTTCCCCTTTTGTCCTTCCATCACTACAATGGACGTTGTAATATGGAACAGAAAAGCATCATCAGTAGACAAAGGGAGAGGATGCTGTGACTTTTTACTGAATCACCTACACAGACACAGCACACATAGCAAGATGTGCAGCCAGTGTTCAACAAGTAAGCAGCACTGGCCAGACACTGTCCTCCGTGGTGGAAAAAGTGGGAACTTTATGGCTGGCTCACGTGTTCCGTCTCTGTGATCTGTCAGAGGTTCATATGGCTCACTGGACCCTGTACAGCTGCCTGCTTGTTTTCTTCAGTGGACTGTGTTTTTCTGTTCTTTGCACTAGTCAGACACAAGCTGAATGTTCAATGGCAGGGAAGGTTATACTGCTAGACGTTAATGATGTAAGCATTATTTCTGAGGAGTATAATGGAAAATTAAAATGTTTGCAGTACATTTGTATAGTGTATGACTAGGAATATGAGGCAGGATGGTGCTGTGCCGGAGCAAAAGCCTAAAGCAATGGAAACACCTATTTCTTCTTAAGTATTTCTGCCACCATCACATCATTAGATCATTAGAACAGCTGCTGTTGCTCTTGCTGGTAATCTCCTACTCAGTACATGCATAATCTGTGTGGGTCTAATGACTACTATTTGTATCCAGATCAGTGGCCACAGGCCTTGGCCTATAGATGACTGTATGATGTTTGCTGTACTGTGCACATTGTTAGGCAGAGCTCATTACCAAAGGAGAAACATTCCAGCCCTGCTGGGTAGGCTGGGATCCTGTTCTGGTTTCCTGGAACCAGCTTTCTATCTCAGGCACCTTGCACCTAGAGAGCACACAGGATTTAGACGGTGAATGGCTTCATTTCCGTGAATAACCTTCTTTATCCTTTGAGTAAATAACAAGATTTCACAGTTTAAAATTCACACTGCTGACTCTGGGGTTTTTCCCCATTGAAAAAAGATAGTAAGGAAAGGAATCCACCGCACTCAGACCTATTGACTGTAGTGAAATGCAGCTCAACTAACAGTGCAGCACCATCTCCCCAGCTCCATTAGACTTGCTAAGTGCTATCTGAAGGTCTGCTCAGGAGGACTGAGAGCAGAAGCTTTTCCAACTAGCTGGTCCCACTGAATAACTGAAAAGGATTTTGCAGCCTAGAAAAAAAATAAAGATAGGGATTTGAATTACATTAGCCCTGGCTTGTCTAGTAGTCATTTAGTAATTCTAAACAATAAGAATTTCTCTCAGAATTCTCCTCCACTGTCCCCCAAAAATCTGAATCAAACATTTATAAGCTAAATAACTGCTTAGGATTTAGTGTTTTTTCTTGAAGATCTAGGCAAATGTAGACTTTGTCGTTTTTTCACCCCTCCAATTTTGTACAGCCTAATTCAGTTCAATAATAACCAAAACTATCTTCAGAATACTTTAAATAACTCTTAATTGGCTACACAGTAAGTTATATTTTCATGTAAAATTAGTTTCATTTTCCTTACTCTGAATAAAGCCATTTAAAGCAACCTTCAGTAAAGTAGTGAAAACAGGTCTATTGATTGACTTCCCATAATAAAAGTTATCAATTGTCACACATGTGGAGAGGAGAAGCAAAATGCCTGCTCAGGAGGAGTACATCTATGATTCAACAAGCAGGGTATCATTTTTACAAAGCACACCCATCTGTCTTTCCTCAAATGATCGAAAAGAATTAAGAAACGTTTTAAACAATGAAGTTAGTTTCAGCTTTTTAAGGATTTACAGTCAGTGAAGCATCTTGCCACTATGCTGCAACTGTTGCTGCTTGGTGCCTGCAGACACATTTTTCTGTCCGATTTCATGTTTTTCTCTTCTCCCTCACTTCAGCAGACCAGCAGACCACAACCACAGGCAAAATGGGGAAATGTTCCCATGATGTGGTTTCTGAAATTTGTCTCAGTTTTTCTTTGCTTGGCAAAGGCTTCATTTCCATGCTCTGAGCCAATCCAGTTCCCAGTTAATGATAGCTGTGTGAATGCATTTGAGTGCTGACTTGGGCTTTTTGTGTTCAGCTGTTTTCACAATGACTTTTTCTGACTCAACACTCATTCTGGCAAATAAGTTCAATTTTTAGTAAGCAGAGTTGCCACTTAGAAGGTCTTTTCTTTTAGTAAATAGATTCATTCCTTCTACTTTGATTCTGTTTTCTTATTCTCTGACATTTAAAATCAAACCCCCTCATTCTTAAGAACTCTTTGGAGTCCACACTAGATTAAATTTTCAGGTGAAAGTAACATATTGTTCAACATTAACAGAGCTCAATCATACTGTAAGCAATTTAAAAAGTTGCTTACACAATAAGAACAGGCTTTTAAAAGGAAAAGCCTAGTATAATCTCTAAACATATCCTTTACAGATGCAGACATTGACAGTTGCACAAAGGCATTATTATAAAAATGCTCTGGAGGTCCTTGGTCCAGCCCTGCTACAGAAGGCTGAGTGCTGAGGATAGACTGGGCTGGCCCTGTGATGTTAAGCAGAAAAGGTCCCAGGGCAGAACCAATACTGGTACTCCACTGCCACCAGCCTCCAGGTAAACAGTCCATTACTCTGTCTTTTGAGCCCAACTAGCTGTCCACTGTAATGACTCAACTTGGTTATAAGAGTTTTGTAGGAGACTCTGTTGGAAGCCTTACCAAAGTCAACGTAAATGACATCCACTGCTGTCAGGTTGGTAACGTATGATTGGTCAGCCCCTGGAAAATCCATGTTCTCTGTTGCCAACCACTTCCTTCTTCACCTACCCCAAAACAACCTTCAAGAGAACTTGCTCCATGGTTTTCCCTAGGATCAGTGTTCTGGACTACTCTGTTGGCAGAAATTGTTCCATCTTCCATGTAAATTGATTGTATTGCATTTCCTTTTCTATTCCTAGATGGATTTGAAATCTTCAGAGTGGATACAACATTTAGTTAATCACTGAACTTCATTTTAAGTTGGTATCTTCAAGAGCCTGATTCATTAAATTCTACTTCTTTCATAAGATCTTTTGCCCTTTGCTTGGCAGCAAAATTTAAGGCTTGATTTACAAAATCCCGTCAAAGCTGCTGAAATCTGTGAATATGTGTGAGGAAAGCTTTTTTTTTTTCCCAGAAGACAAGTGATGACTGTAATTAATTCATTTGAATTCTGTATAAAACCAATGCCTTTATTTTCATTTATTATTAGAATGATATATTTATTTGCATACTTTAACTATCTACTGTTAAAGAAACGTGAGTTATGGCTTGAAAAGTTAAATGCAAAAAAAGTTAGAAAATACATTGCTTTGTATATTAAACCTCTGTTTGGGTATGTGCCCCATGAGTACATGAGTGCCTCTTGAGATATCCAAAAGATTGTTTTGCAAGAAAAATTCACTTGACATTTTCAAAGTCCAACTCAGAAAATACGTATTTTTTTAGCATATTTCTTCTTGCTAACTCCTGTTATGTTTATTCTGTGAGTGTAAACTGACAGGGACTGTCCTTTCTGTGTTTAGGAAGCACCTGGGCATTGCAGACCTGGTGAATGACTGAGGCTCCTGGCAAGAGTGAGAGGGAAGGATATGTAACATATACCTAATATTTAAGTTTTCAGACACTTCTAGGTTATGTGTCACTGCCCAAAGCACTTTTTCCATAACTTTATTTCCTGCCTTCCCTTCTCCATACCATGTAGTTTAACATGATGAAATGGGGATTGCAATCGCCTGGTCTGTCTGGAAGATAATTGACAAGAACTCAGATTTTCTTCTCCCCCTCCTCACTCTATGTATCATACTTCAGGGAAAAACATGGATTTTGGGGGTCCTGCAGCAAATTTGGAGATAGACCTAGTTCTAGTTTTAACTGTGTATTTTGGGATTGCATATGGATTCCATTAGAAGGAAAAACTGTTTTCTGCTTTGGCTTCTGAATCAGCCCAGCCACAGAGCTTCATAGTCTGTGAGTATTTCAGCTTGCTATCACAGTCTTTTCTTGTGGTCCATGTGTTAAAGAAGGAAAATGGCAGTATCAGGCATTTACAACTCAGCAGAAGCTTACCAGAATTTAACAGGACAAAGAAGATATATTTCATCAACTGTAAGTACTCCTCCTACAAATCCTCCTGTAAATTATATATATAGAGTCTTGTAGAAAAAGTGCAAGAATGTTACTAATGGAAAGTATAAAAGCCAAGATTTATTTGAGTTTCAAGATAGTAAAAGGAGAGTAACTCTTAATTACATCTCTGAAAGCTATCTGCAATTGTGCCATTAGCCAACAAAAATGAGGATGTGCTTCAACAACTGTGTCCAGTTTTCCTCTCTACAATTCAAAAAAAGATATGCACAGACTAGGCAGGTCCAAAGGAGGGCCACAAAGATGGTTCAAGTGCTGGAGAACCTGACTTACAAAGACAACTGAGCTAGATCTTTTCTCTCATGAGAAGGCTCAGGGGAGAGCTCCTCACAATTTTCTAGTACTTAAAGGGCAGCTACAAAGCAGACAGGTCACTCTTCACAAGGACCCATATGGAGACAACAAAGGACAATGGATTTAAGTTACATAAGGATAGGTTTCATCTTGATATATGAAATAATTTTTTCACAGTGAGAAAAATCAGTCATTGGAACAATATCCCAGGGATGTCGTAGTCTCCATTACTGGAGATTTTAAAGATATCATTGGACAGGGTGCTAGATAATGTCATTAGGGCTTCCTTTCACATGAAAGTTTGAACCAGATGAACTTCCTGTCTTTTCCAACTTAGGCTATACTATCAACCAATCTACTACTTTTTGCTAGCACTTGGACATGAATTACAGATTGTTTTATTCCATCCAAGCCTGAAATTGAGAAGCAGATGGGACAATTTACCATTTGCTTGCCTGACCAAGATAACATCAGACATCTCTCCAAAATATTTTATTATCTCCTTTGTCTCATCCTCTTTACAATTCTCTTGGACTCTAAATCAGATTTGATAAATTATTTGAGGATTTGGTTTTGACATGAGTGATTGTCTTCTGTTGTATCTCCAATTCATAGTCAGCACTGAACAAATGGGTTTTCTGCCTCACACTACCATTCTTTGACTGTATAATTTCTGGCTGTCTAAAACAGCAAAATTATCAATGTTGCAGTGACCTCTTTTTTCCTTGATGAAGGGTCATGATGATTTTTTTTTAATATACTAAATTATTTTGAACACCTAAGTTGGCAAGGATAAAGTAGAAAAAAAAATGTACAGTTGAGAAATCACAGTAAAATGAGAAGAAAGGATTATAAATATCAACAGACAAAATGTAATTTGTTGATCAACTTGCATAGATTTTGTGCTACCTTCATTTGACGTAACTTTAAAGCACAGATCCAGCACATAACCCACAGTGGTTATTTAAAACCACGTTAAATTCTAGTCATCAGAAGAAAATAAAAGACTCAAGAGGATATTCTGATTTAGTCTTAAAGGCTGGAAAAATTGCATCTTGAGGTCAGAAGTAACTGGCAAAAAAAAAGAACTACAGAAGAAAGATCTTGTGTAACTTTTTGTAACTTAAGCCAAGAACTCATAAATACTCGGGTGTGCATAGTTAGGAGATATGTGCCAATAAGAAAATTAGGAGCTCCAAGATTTGCAAAGTAATTTCTTCCGTAGTTCATTAAAAATATTAATACATCATGCCCACCTTGTTACACAATTTTACCAGTCAAATACTGAAATTTGAATAGAACAATTTGGCTAATAAGTTGAGAATTTTTAAATTACTTTCAAGAACCAGAAAAACATTACAAACTAAGAAGTTCAGTGAAGAGTAACAGAAATGGTCAGAATGTTGGGACTAATTATAAGGTACAATAAAAAGTGCTGAATACCTCAAACTTAGCAAGGGGTTGACTGAAGGGTAATGTAACCAGTCACAGATGTTTCTTTAAAAATGTTAACCTCAATATGAAATGGTTAAAGTAATGCTGAAAACAATTGGGTAAGTATCACTAAAAACTAAGAATAAGCATCTTCTGCTTTTCTTTATGAAAAATTAAGGAAATTGCATACTCTGGGAGTATTTGGTACATAAGGCATCATTTTAAACATGCAGATGGATTGTATGAATCAGTTGGCCACTTCCTTATGAAAAAACAAAGGGGCTTTATGTGGAAAGGGAGAAAAAATTCCTAATACTGCAATCACTGAAAAAGTAATATTTCAAAGAGCTCAAGAAGCAAATCAAGAAAGAGTTTCTCACTGTTGCTGTAGTTACCACTGACTACAACAGCGAGCAAGTGTTTCAGAGAATGAGAGGGTGCATTATCCAGCTTCCTGGATAAGGTTGCTATAGAAAGAAATTCTCACCAACACAACCATGGTCTCACGGCCAGTATCCAAACCTCTCTGAAATTACTGGAGTCTTTCCACTGGCTTAAATAAACTCTGACATTTTTCCATAGTGAAATGAACTAATGACTAGCACCCAAAGTTCAAGAAAGCCCAGAGGACAAGGTCCTGACCTTTCTATGCCTAACAAGAGGAAAGAAAACCAAACCAAACCACATCAACAACACCCCCACCACACCCCAACAGCAATAACAACAAAAAAAACCATAAGAGCAGGCAAGTCTTATAAAGGAGGATAGCAACTCGAGGGCTATACACCCTGTCGAGAAACTGATAGGGAAGGGAAGAGGGATGATCATAGGAAGATGGGTCAAGGAAGAGGGAGGGAGAGCCTGGCACAGCAGAGGAAAATGAATAACACTGTTGGCAGCCCTTTCATGGAGCTCTGATAAGAACTGCAGGGATTTAATGTCCTCCAAGTACCTCTCCCACTTTCCTATTCCTATTGCAAATTCAAGCAAAACTGAAAGCAAAAAACCAAAGGAGACAAAGAGGAAATCGTTTGCTTTGGCAGTAAGAGGAAGTAAGTATGCAAATTATAAGAAAAAAAATGCAACTCACAGATCTCTGAAATGCAGTTTCTTGTATTCGTTAGTTAATACTGAAGAGAAGGTTTTAGCTCAGAAAAACACTTTGTGATTAAAATGAAAGACACATAATCAGAAAAGATGAATAGATATGGATATGGTAAAAATGGTCCTCTATTACTCAGAAGATTCCACCAGCATGCATGAAGCAGAACGGGTGGCCTTAGAAAGAGATTATGAGAAGAGATGGGGAAAAAACAGAACACCCACATCAGAAAACTGGTGAAATCCATAAAGACAATGAGCTTGCATTAACAATATTTTGACCTAAGACTGCACTAAGAGAGCATTAAAATTTTACTTCCTGGGAGATGGCGAGCAGACCAGCTCTAACTACTGCTGAGGGCAGAGTTCCTGACCCGGGCACGTGTCATGGTCCAGATGGCAGGTGCTTTCCAGGGCTTTCACCAGCAGTGACTTCAGTGGAAGGGTTTTGCCTCCCTCCCCCCAGTGCAAGCACTAATATTTATTCAAATGGGATAAACAGTGGAAACAACTTTTGAAGAAATAGAAATTCAGTTTATTAGGACTATGGAAACTCAATGACAGATATTTAAAAGTATAATCAAGCCACTTAAATCCAGCCATAACATTTAGATTCTGTTTAATCCTAATATATTTTTGTAACTGATTTTTGATGAATCAGTCTTTTAAAAATCTTTATGTAAACTGTTCTTTGGATTTATATGCAAATACTATCCTTTGTAAACCTAAATGTTGGCATATATTACTACCATAGTTTACAAGTAGCCTAACTATTTACCTTTCAGATTATTCCTAGATTTTTTGATGGTAAATAACATCCAAAGAAAGGAAAGTGCTTTTTGGTATATCACTAAAATAAACAGCCTTGGAGGGTACAGAATTCCCTCTGCTAACATGCTGGCAAGAAGGCTAATCTGAACATGATGGGTTAGTTCAATTTTTTTCAGATTGTTTGCTTAATATATGCATTAAGAAGATTTTGAGAAATTATCTACATTATAAATGAGCTACTTCAAAGACTAGTAGAGTGTGTCAAAAGTCATGTCATCTTTTGATGTTCCTTCTTAACCGAAGTGATACTCTTACCTGAAACTGAAGTGTGATACCTGAATAGCACCAAAGCGAAAAGAACCAACAAAGCAATCCTTTAAAGACTTGCTTATCTTCTGTACCAGGTCAAGTACATTCAGGATGAGAGAAGACTGGGAAGGATCCTTCTGCTTATGAAAGGATTTCCCGTTCTTTTCTGTTCTAAAAAAAGGGAAAGAACATTCCATCTTCTTATGTGCCATGTGTGCTACAGTAATATATGCTTCTTAAACTTCTTAAGAGATTTGCTTGTACTCACTCTCATGGAAGCTTCCACACTTACATGATTTCCCTTGCACTACAGATATTTTCATCCCTGTCCAGTAACCTGGAGCGATCAAAAAAGTCAGAGACTACAGAAAACAAAAGTCTGAGTTAACATATTGAGCAGTGAGGCAACAATTTGGCATAGCTAGCCTTACACAGTGAAGGATTCAAAGATGGCCTGTTAGAGCAAAAACTCTCCAAATTCACCTTTTAAGAAGAGCAGAGATTCAAACTTTATCTTTCATCTCCTCACATTTTCAAGAGCTCTTCCCACACTCTATATTGCAGGTGACATTTAAAGCTATCATTTTATAGAAATGTCTATAATCATTCTGCATTTTGGTGCTGTCTATAATTATATGCTCATATAGAGCCTTTCAGGTCTACTCAACTTCATTTATGTATTTCTCGTAATAAAAAAATCACAAAACACTCCCTCTTAGTAAAACATCCCGCTTAACATACAGAAATATATAAAACCCTTCCAACAACTGCAGCTCTAACATCATCTCTCACCATTTTCAGTTAGTACATCCTATATAAACACCCTCAAAAATCACATTTGAAATGCAAACATACAGGAAAAGGCATAATACACAATAATCTTCTATATATCTATCTAGCATGATGAAAAAGGAATATTTTGTCTTTCTCATCAGCCAATTAAATCTTGCTCAATCAGGCACTATAAATAGTTAGGATTTAAGAAATCAGATATTTCAAAGAGTTCAGACAAAGCTCTGTATGACACTAAAATTTAGCTAGTAAATGTAACGAGGTTTACCTGAGGAGACTTTTAGCTCATTCCCACATATGTTCTTTAAATGCACTTTGTTCCCTTGGTGGTGCAGAAGCAAATTAACAACATGGGAAAACTACTAAGGAAAACAGAAGGTGTAAATTAATTTCACACCTAATTATTAACTAATTTGCTCAGGCTCTGCCAGAATAATCAGCACTTGAGCAGCTTCACTTGTTCCCAACGAGCCTCTGCAGTGTCTCTGTTTAAAATTCTAGCGGGGCACAATTGCAGCAGGCTGAATAGTAAAGATTGTAGGGGGCTTGAGCCTGGCCTGAGCCCTCATTCCATGAGACCTCCACTACATTCTTTTATAGTACCAAGAATGACCAGGTCTTTAATGCTAGGGTAGATAGATGTGGTACACTAGCATAAAACTGAAGATGAGGATGATGCAGGTGAAATAGCTCCCTGGGTTTTATGTTGCTGTAAAATCATAACAGTGTTAAGATAAAGTCTGTGTTATTCATATTAGAAAAATGTTTCGGGACAAATCAATCTGCATAATATATTATGAACCAAGGCTTTGGTGCTCTGATACAAATAATATGTAGGTTTGGGAGATGGCAGGTTCAGCTAATATATTAAGGAAAACACAAATCCTCTTTGACAGACAGATGACATGAAAGGCTGACTGAAATTTTTCTACATGCTGCCTTTCTTTCAGATAAAACTTCTAAAACTTCTAAACCACAGCATTTGTAATCAGTTCCTTATATAGTTGATCCAGATTGCCTTTCACTTCCTTCTGTACCATGTGTAGGTTTTAATTTGCTGTAACATCCATGTGATAAAAAGTCTTAAATTTATACAAAATAAGTGAAAATTTGAAAAAGAATGTTATGCTTATATAAAGGTACAAACATCTTCTACATCCTATCGTTATTACATTATCCTAATATCCTGTCTTGATACAAGAACTGTCACTGACTTAGAAAAAAAGGCACATGTGAAAAATGTAAAACATTTAGAATTAGATTCAGATGGGACACTGGTATAAACAGAACTTGGTAAACTTTATACCCCAAACTGAAAATTAGGTGCAGGCTCCTGTCTGGCTCTGAGGACCCCAAATGCTTGCACATCTCTTTACACTTCAGTCTCACAGTGCTCACTGACACTACCTAGCTTAGCCTGAGAAACTGAAAAATCAAAACAAATCTGCTCCTAGGAGAGTTTTATCATTGGTGAGAAGCAGGCCAGACTGAGCAGGACTTTCTGCTTCTGCTGAGGATTTCTGAAGGAGGTCAGGATTTGCCAAAGAGGGAGGGAAAGCCAACAAGGGGAGCTTGACTCTGCAGAGACAGAAGGACACTTGGGGAGGAGTGAGCTGTGGGACTGTCTCTACCATCAGGACTGATCATCCATTTTATATTAAACGGTTACTAGACTTAATAAAAATAAAAGTATCAACACTCCCTCATCAGTACTTAACCACAATGCTGCAGTCAAGCTTCACCACTATGTAAGATTTTCAAGAATTTGCAATTCCTTTGGGAAAGGAATGCCTTTCTTCCCTTCCCCGTCGAGCTCACAATACGGACAGCTGAGAGAGGAAGGTTTGCCTAAAAAAAGCTGTTTCAATATTTTGTTTTGGCTCTCAGGTCCCATTCAGGAATTAAGTCAACAAAAAGAGAGCCGTGCCCTATATTTCTGCAAAGGACAGTTCATCTCACTAAGCTTAGGATCATATAATAGAATGATAGAATGGTTTGGACTGGAAGAGACCTTGAAGATCATCTAGTTCCAATGCCTCTGCCACGGGCAGAGACAGCTTCCACTAGACCAGGTTGCTCAAAGACCCATCCAATGTGGCCTTGAGCACTTCCAGGGATGCGGCATCCCCAACTTTCTCTGTGCAATCTGTTCCAGTGCCTAACCACCTTCCCAGTGAAGAATTTCTTCTTAATATCTAATCTAAATCTACCTAATCTAAACATAAATGTATTTAGTCTCTAAATTTATTCTCTTAGCTAAATATTCAGTCTCTGATGGATAGGAATTGGAGTGTCCTGGTTAACATGCAAAAAAAATCTGCATGGGGTAAATAAAAGAAATAATAAATAGTTCTGTTCTGTAAAGTGAGATTCTTGGCATCCATTNATCTAAACATAAATGTATTTAGTCTCTAAATTTATTCTCTTAGCTAAATATTCAGTCTCTGATGGATAGGAATTGGAGTGTCCTGGTTAACATGCAAAAAAAATCTGCATGGGGTAAATAAAAGAAATAATAAATAGTTCTGTTCTGTAAAGTGAGATTCTTGGCATCCATTGCCTTCAGAAACAATTGAGAATGTGCAATAACCCTCAGGAGTGATCTGCAAACAACCTCTGAGGCAAAGCATTATAAATATAAACTAATTTTAAAAGACAAATGTAAAAACCATAAAATTCTAGCAGAGATTATTTACTGTTTCATACTAAGATCTATGCTTCTATAAAATTTCATGGAATTCCACCTAATTTACCACGGGTTATTTCTTGAATAAAAATTAGGAAAAAGGGAATAATAATTTGCCTATATATTATTTCCATCACAGTAGGTAACCTACCTATAAAAAAAAATCCAGCAACTCTGTTTTGTAATACTATGTTTATAGTATTGAGTTATATGCAATATAATACACATCAATAGCATATGATGCATAAGCAGTAAAATAAAGAGTATGAAGCACAACAGCATTACAATTATTTAGTGTAATAAACACGATAAAGCATCAGAGTAGATAGCAAAATTGTGCTAAAAACTAAGCAGGAATGAATTTTTAAAGTTTTTTGAGAACCTTGCCAAGAACTACTCAGCTGTGAGTATATCCTCTTTAAAACTGGGGTTGAATCCTCCACTGCTGTAATTGAAAATAGATGCATCAGCATAAATCAAGTTAGTCAACATACACCAGCCTAGAGTCTACATCCACATGGATTCTTCCCTCCAGCCACTGCATTATTCTTCAGTCCAAGCCGAGGAACCTGCGATAAGCAAAAAAGAGTGCACCAAAAAGGAAAACAGACTTTAAAACAGTAATTATCACATTATTACTTTGCATGCCACAGAAGTGCTCCAAGGATTCCAAGCAGAATAATCAGTCTCCAACCAAATCACTACAAGTTCACAAAACCCATTTGACAGATGAGAAGGGGATGAGGATTGCACTCAGCCTTGTTGAAACAGAATATGCTCCCATTTGCTTTGACTGTAAAGGCAGGTTAGGAAGTTGCAACCCCCATCATCAAGAGCTGACTTCTTCCACTCCAGAATCACAGCTCTTTGCCCCTCAACAGCACTGACTGGCACACTGCAGGTCTGCTGTAGTAAGGAAAGCCATTCAAAAGTCTGGAAAAAAAGATACTTTCTGAATCAAGGGACCTGAGTCCCACCTTGTATGTTCAAATAAACTTCTAACTCAGGAGAACAGGGACTCAGTGTGTCTTTGTTCTGCCGGTTGCCCCAGACAGGTATGCATGAGTACTATTGCCTGGATAGAGGAAGTGGTTCCCTGAAAGAAAAGAACTTAAAAAAGGAATTTTCTGAACTGAAGAAGAGAGGAGGGATCTGGACAGGTTGGATTGATGGGCCAAAGCCAATTGTCTGAGGTTCAACAAGGTTAAATGCCAGGTTGGGTCACAACAACCCAGAGCTCCAGGCTGGGGGCAGAGTGGCTGGAAAGCTGCCTGGAAGAAAAGGACCTGAGGGTGTGAATTAACAGCAGCTGGACATGAGCTAGCAGGGTGCCCAGGTGGACAAGAAAGCCACTGACATCCTGACTTGTATAAAAAATAGTGTGTCCAGCAGGACCAGAGTGGTGATTGTCCCCCTGTACTCAGCACTGCTGAGGCCAGACCTCGAGTACTGTGTCCATTTCCTGGCCCCTCAGTTAAGAAATGACATTCAGGTGCTGGAGTGTGTCCAGAGAAGGGCAACAAAGCTGGTGAAGGGTTTAGAGAGCAAGTCCTATGAGGAGTGTCTGAGGGAGCTGGGATTTTTTAGTCTGGAGAAGAGGAGGCGATGGGGAGACCCTATCATTCACTACAAAAAGTGAAAGGAGGCTGCAGCCAGGTGGGGATTGGTCTCTTCTTCCAGGTAACAGTGACAGGACAAGAGGACATAGCCTCAAGCTGCAACAGGGGAGGTTCAGGTGGGACATCAGGAGGAATTTTTTTATGGAAAGTCTTGTTAAACTTTGGAATAGGCTGCCCAGGAAGGTGATGGAGTCACCATTGCTGGAGGCATTTAAGAAACAACTGGACATGGCACCTAGTGCCATGGTCTAGTTGACAAGGTAGTGATGGGTCAAAGGTTGAATTTGATGGTCTTAGAGGTCTTTTCCAAACTAAGTGATTCTGTGATTCTGTGGTTTTTTGCTGATTGTTGAATTTTCTTCTGAGAATAAAGATAGAGATTAAAATTCAGGACTTTTTATGTAAAACAGGCTGCACCAAAGTCCTGATGGGCAGGAGGCAAGACCTGTAAAACTGAATGTAACTTTTCAGTTTTGCATCCTAAAGCACTGGCAGAGTGCCCTAATAATTTCTGTTATGCCTGCTCTGTGGATAGATTTCTTAATTTTGCTGCAAACCATATGGCTTTCATAACAATTATTTTTTTTAAGTTTCAAAATAATAAAGTAAAAAAACGGCTAATATTTTATTTATTTGACAATATGTTTTGGAGTTGATGATTTAGTGTATGATAAAATATGCATTACAAAATTTGTAACAGTTAGTGAGTTAGTGTATTAAGATGTAGATGTATTTGTCTTGTTCCTCAGTGAAATGAGTTTGACTGATAAAGTCATGTCTCCATTGGAATGCTACTCACATCATGAGGGCAGTAAAAAATACCAGTGAAAATATTAAATATTCTTCTTGTAACTTAGAGATTATTATTCACATCAGAGAAATGTATTTGTGGATTTACTGAATCAAATTCATCCTTAACACTAAAATTCACTGGTATTATATTGAGATGAGGGTGGCATATTGACTTCAATAATGCAAAACTATAACAGATATTTTTTTATTCCTCCAAAGAAATTAGATCCATTAACTTAAGGAATGTCTGTGTGTTACTAATAAGATTCCATTGCATGACAGAGTCTGTTACACAACAACCTTAAAATAAATTTTTATTAAAAGACCATTTTTTTGTGTATCAAGATATTTAGGACTGGTGTTTTTCTTCATCCATCTTTATTTCAGACACTGTATTTGTTCAGAGAAGCTCCAAAAACTTTTCTTGGATGTAAAATTCTGTTAGGATCACAGACATTATATAAGCAAAATAAAGGAAAAAGTAAAACCAAGAGTTTTCTGGAATTTAAATAAAGAGTGTTGTTACCAAGCAATGCTTTTACTATTTCTTTAAAACATCACTTTGAGGAGGAGGTCACAGTTTGCTAGGACACAAAATATTTGAAAAACAAAGCACGCAGTTCATGGTGCTGAAAGCGCACAAAGGAATAAAGCATGGCAAAGGATGGGCCAAATTCTGTCTTCCTGACCCTGTCTTACAAAGAGTACAGCTTCAAATGAGCAGCAAAGAGCACGACTTGCTTACTTTTCATGCGTTTTACAACATTCCAAAAATGAACAGAACAAAGTTGTCTGTGCGTCACATCTGGCTAGATTAATCTGTACATGTAGGAGAGACTCTTAGAAGCAGACTATAACTTATATTAACAAGAGAATATAAAACAACAGCTTACATAGCAAATGTCTCTAGTATTTGACTCCCTGCAAATATTAAGATTACAGGCAGCACTTGGTTGATGATGCAGGAAGGAAATTGTATTGTGTTTGATGCTGGGATTTAAAACTATAGCAGGATAAACCATTGGGTAAGGAGAGCTGTAGTTTATCTGGACAGATACAATTTTCAGAAGACAGATAGGAATGAGGATAGAGAAGGTGTGGTGGCTCAACACAAAATCACTTATGCAGGCTTTGTTGTATAAATGGTGCAATAAAGGAAGTGATAGCAATGACACATTTTACGGAAACATAAGAGGGAGCAGAAATGCAAAAAGGAATAGCAGTCAGTGTCTGCAACAGAATACCACATCAGCAGCTCAGAGGAGCTGATGAATGGATTCTGAAATGCCAACATGACAAGTGCAGGAATTAATGCTGATCTTGGGAGTACATCTGAAGGAAGTGACTTCAGCAATACTGTACGAAAGATGAACATAAATTGAGCAATTATGAAAATATTCAACTTCAGTATATCAAGGTACTGGTGTGCAAAGTAGTCATTGGTGACAAGTCATTGGTCATTGGTGAGGATGAGAAGAAAGATGGATAATTTCAAGGCACAGGAATATTCACATACAGCTACTAAAAAGGCCACCAGGTTTGCTGAGCAAAGTCCTTAAGAAGCACAATGTAATAAATTCTATCAGCATAAGTTAAAATTGTAGCTATTGTGTTCCATGCACATTTAGTGGGTAGAGATTACTTTAAAAAAAACCATGTAATTTCTTCCTTACGTTTCTCTCGTGGCCATTTGGACTAGTGAGGACTCACAGGGAAGCCTCTGCCTATGTTTTGCACGTCCGTTGGCAGCATGGCCATTGGCAGCTATGCAAGTCACAGAATCACAGAATGGGTAAGATGGGAAGGGACTACAGTGCGTCATCTGGTCCAACCTCCCTGCTCAAGCAAGGCCATCCTAGAGCACATGGCACAGGGTCCAGACAATTCATGAATATCTCCAGTGGGTGAGACTCCATAACCTCTCTGGACAATCTGTTCCAGTGCGCAGTGACCTGCACAGTAAAGAAGTTCCTCATATTCAGGTGGAAGTTCCTGTGCATCGGTTTCTTTTCATTGCCTCTTGTCCTATTGCTTGGCAGCACTGAGCAGAGCCTGGATCCATTCTCTTGACACCCTCCCTTCAGGGATTTATACACATTGATGAGGTGCCCTCTCAGTTGTCTCTTCTCGAGGCTGAACAGGCCCAGCTCCCTCAGTCTTTCTTCATAAGAGACATGCTCCAGCGTACTAATCATCCTCATAGCCCCCTGCTGGATCTGCTCCAGGAGCTCCATGTAATTTCTTGTACTGAGGAGCCCTTCATCAACGTGGCATTTCTGGGACAGAGGTACCAGAACTTGGGCCCATGTCCTGAATGCATTGTGAGAGCAGACCTGGAGCTGACAGAAGGCTTGCAGGCAGGAGAATTACCTAGCATTTTGTAGTTCTGAAGTGAAAGACAAAGGGGAGGAGAGCCCTTCTGAAGAGATGTCTTTGCAGGCTTTCATGATCCTCCATTTAGATTGCAGCTGGGATCTGCAAGTCCCTGACCAGGCAACCACCAGCAAAATGAAAGGAGAGTAAAGTTCTCTAAATTGTTTTCTCTTTCTAATGTCTATGCAACTGTCTTGCCTCAGTAGCAAAAACACTTCACAATAATGCAGTGTACTACATCTAAGGCAAAAGGAGAAGTGTTAAAGTTTCTTTTTTAATTAAAACCCTGCAATGCTGTGAGATAGTTGGCCTGAGTGGCTCTAGCAGCGATTTCAAATATTAGGATCAAATGGAGGAATGGAACTGAAAGGAACCTTACACACAGGCTATAATCTTCCTTCAGTGATCACACATAATATTTGTAGTGTTTTGAAGTGCTAATGTAGTGCTCACAAATGAGCTAACAGCTCAGTTCAGAAAATGCATATGATACAGGCTTCACTGAAACCAATGAAATGGATAAATTTAACTGCAAGCTATGATAAATTGTTAATTAAAAATATTTAATACTTTAGGAATATTCCTTTAGCTTCTGAAGTTTTATCACACAAAAAATAAGCAGTTCAGCCATTCCAGGTCAATATAGTTTCTTCATATTTTGTGGTGATATTTTACATCCTATATGTCTACAACTACAATAACTATATCATCAAATTTTGATTTTAGCATATTATAAATAGCCGTAAATAAAGATACATTTACATTGAAAGAAATGCTGTATTACAGGTCAATAAGTTCAAAAGTCAGACATTCACACAACTCCTGAATATTGCTGCCACCTTCAGGAAACACATGATAAAAAAGGACCAAAATATTAATTAGAAAAGAAATGGAAAATAAATTAGATTTATGATGCCACTTGGTTATTATATTGTACTTCTGTGAGATTAATTTTCATAATGGCATACAAAGATAATTTTATTATTCTCAATTTCCAGTAAGACCTAAGTCCAATGCTAAGAGATCTGTCTAAGGCCAGTCAGAGCCAGTGACACACACGTCCTTAGCTCCTTGAAGTTTCACCACGAGAAAGTTGTGGGTCAGAAAATTGTTTTATTGGCATTTGGATATTTATATTGTCATAGGAGCTTATTTTGCCCTTGATTCTTTGTGGTAGTTATTTAGCATTGCATTACAGATTTTATCACTTGCAATGAACTTCAGTTCCAGTAGTTACTTTTACAACCACAAGCAGAGTATCTATTGAAAACTGCATCATAAAACACAGATGGAAAAATCAGTATCTATATATTCACTAAGTTAAATTTTTAATCAATAACATTCCTGATTGTTATTGGACAGGCTGGTTCTGAGTTGGTGCTTTACAATGTTGTGCGAGAGTCATTGATTTCCTGCCAGTTTTTCACTTCTCAGAAAAAAGAGATCAGGAATAGCAAAATAAGATTTCCAGTCTTTTTGAAATGTCAGCATAACTCAAGTTTAATTACCAAATAAGCAAACTGACCCAATTTAATTTTTTTATTCCCATAAGAGCTTACATGCACCTCTTATCAGCTTAGCTCTCAACAGGAATGTACAAAGTCATCTGATGTAACTTTAGACTTGTCATGACACTTTACATTTTCCTTGTTATAGAACTGATATAAATTCGGTATGGATGTGTTCTAACACAAGTCTTCCAAGTGCAGCTGATAGTATAAGTGATCCGGCCTGCAGCCCTCTTGACCCACCAATTTCTTAGTGTTTGTTTTAACGGAAACATCTAGCAATGGGTTAGTATTTCCCCAGAGTGCCCAGGGAGGAAAGGACAGATGGTCTCCAAAATAAAAAATTTCCTTTGGAGATTATTTTAAATGATTTTCCCATCAGAAGTAATATTTTAAGCAGTTTCCTTTTTGATAGTTATGATTAGATTATGATCTAACAAAGTCTTAAAACATGTTCATTGTTCCTGCAAATTTGGGAAACTCCCATGAATGGCATGTGAAAGGGCAACAAATGCCACTGTGGTCATACAAGGGTTGATGAAGTGTCTTCATCTTTTATTTGGAGGCTCAAGAACTGCTTAAGGGATATTAAGAGTGTGCAAAAAGGTTGATGCAGGCTCTTTGTGCTACCTGCAGAGCTAGAATTCACACTTACTTCTCCTTTCCCAACATTTATCTTAGTCCTAGTTTGGGAAACTCTAAAGTGAGGACAGTCTAAAGTGATATAGCTGTGAAACGGGAGTATAAAAAGCTGCTTTTGTTTTGTTTGGTTGAGGTTTTTTTGGTCAAGTGTAGTTTGCTTTCCCCTTTAGTTCTTTGGTTTATACTCCTTTGAAAACTGTATCAGCCAAGGAAGTGCTTAAAGAGGGATTTCAATACATACTGGTTATGCTAAATAATTCTATCTGATACTAAAACCCAATTCCTTTAGTAGGTCCTACATACAGAGTCAGTGAAAGTCTTAGCTAAATATTCTTGGAGAAACTGAGATCTGTGCATCACCTACATAACATCAAAACCCCTCCAGACCTTTGTGTGTCATCCAAAAATAGTGGTCTTGTGGGCAGTTACAATAAAGGAAAAGAGAAAGTCAGAACGAGCAGAAAGAGAGGAGAGAAATTATGTTCCTAGTGTAATGATATGAGCACCAAGACGTTTCCACTACTACCACTAGTTGTAAAGAAGATTCCTTTGTTTTCCACAGTTTCCTTCTTTCTTATCTGCCACATTGAAGACACTGCAGGAACATTTTAAATTTGCAGAAATTTGGAATAAAGTGATAATTCAAATTTTGGGACATGTTCAAGGTATGGGGATAGAATCTTATCCATTAAATTAAACTTCTCTATAATACTTAAATTATATTCCTATAATGTTTCACAGTTGAAACTCTGCTTACCTTATATACTACACACTCTAAGAACTTATGCATTTGTTGTTTCCTTTAAGTTTCTAAATTACAGAAGTCAGCACTGTGACTTTCTAACAATGTTGAGATCTTAAGAAGAGTTATTGGTATGCCTTCCTGAACCGGGGTTAGGAGCCAGGCTTTCCTGTTTAACCAACTGAGAGAGAACACCGGGAATATTTTTATCAATGAGAAGGAATTCCTAGTGTAAGAGAGAGTGGAATTTCATTCTTGTGAAATCCACATGAAGATTTCACTGCGATTGCAACATCTCTCATGTGACTGACATCCATCCATGTAAACATAATGCACTTCAGAATAGTGCTGTTCACTCTGGAGTATCATCCTCAGAGGGTGTCTGCCTGGATGCATCCTAATAACCACGGCCAATGGCATCTGAGGTCTGCTAGCTTTGCTCATGAGAAAAGGCTCCAGGTTGCACTTGCTGCAAAACATGTGGCTAAAGAAGCTGGATGAAATACAGAAGGTGGGAGAGGGTAGAAAGGGATGGAAGGATTTCAGAAACACTACAGGTATCATGAGGACATCTTTCCGTGGTGCCACTATCAGTGCTACTTTTCTTATAAGATAGAGAAGGCCTGTTAAAGTGAAGGTTCTTTCAGTAAGAACTAGGAGTGCTGAACACTATGTGCATTGAACTTTTTCTATTCCTTATCAGCTATGTCACTTGAATCAGTGTTTGTAAAGTGATAGAGGAATTAGAAGTGTTGCACCAGAGCACCTCCCAGTCGGTATGAGGACAGAAAAGAAGCAAAGCACTGTTGCCTGTGAAGGAAGAGCCTGGCATGGATGAGGAATGAGCTGCTGTCACTTGTAGTCCATTCCAACCAGTGCATTTAGAAGATGGGGAGAGTATATGGCCAAGCTAACAGGACTCTGGTGATTTCACTGGAAACCCTTTGCAAGCAGCAATCAGCAGACAATTTTTCCGGTTTTATTTTGTGGGTACCTGAGGGCACTGGGCACGTCCAAGCACTGTAGAGATCAGAGTTAAAGGTATTACAGCAACTCTGTTGCAACTGATCAAAATCTTGTTTCTGAGAACTAGCGGTAAGATAGGTTTATGTTTCAATTCCTGAATCATCCCTTTTCAATGGAAATACTGCAGTTTACATGCTTAGTTTCCACTGTACAAGTGGATCCCCACACTTGGGTGGAGCTCTGTTAACTGAAGGGGCTACAGGTCCAGTTAAAGGAACATGCCATAATGGAAAGTTAGCATTACATGGAAGATTAGCATTAAAGTAACATATCATCATGGAAGATTAGCAGACTATCAGAATCATCAGAAAAAAGTAGGAGGAAGGGATAATAATGTACAATGTAACACATTATAGGCAAGCACTGACAAACATAATTACGAGTGTTTAACTAAATTCTGGTTTATTACGGCTAAACTAGTAGAAGTGATTTCAAACCAAACTGCTTTTTTCTGGTTTTGTGCAATGCATTTATTTGTTGAAGAGAAAAATACTAATTGCTGTTTTTGTAATATTTCCTTAATCACAGGAGGGGATGGAGAGTTAAAGAGCACTGAAAAATACCTTGCCATTCATTATTTTATGTATTAAGACAATCAGCTTCCCTCCTGGGAATAACGGCGTGACTGTACTCCTTCGATTTCAGTGGGGAATCTGGGGGCCACCAAGGGCGGAACAGAGAGGCGCCTGAAGACAGGGAGAGCCAGGTCATCGGCAGCTGAGCGTTCAGTGCGCTCTGCGGGGGCGAGCCTTGTGGGTAGACGTGTCCCAGCCGCCCGCGGAGCGCCCTTTACCGCGCCCTCCCGACGGCCGGGTCCGCGCTGCCCGGGCGGGGCGCAGGCGGCGGGCTGCGGCCTCTCGCGATGTTAGCGGGGCCCGGCGAGACTCGCGGAGCCGCCGCGGTTGCCAAGGGCCGCGGCCGCCGAAGGTGATTCCCGACC
>WBMZ01012748.1:0-10477 GCA_013400975.1 Atrichornis clamosus
TTTTTTTTTTGCATTTTCTTTTTTTAATCACATTTTTAACTGTGTTGTACAGTTAAAGAACATCTAGAAAAATATTTCATAAATATCAACCACTGGACAAATCTAACACTCAAATTAAGATTAAACTCTCTTTTTCTGATTCTGGGCACTTCAAATGCATTTCTAACCAGGAGACTTGGATTCTGAGGATTCAGGACACACTGACTTTGGTAGGTCTCCAAATCAACATATTTCTTCAGCATGTCTTTGCCTTTAGGAACCTCAAACCAATAAGTTTATTCTCAGAGTAGAAGTTTTTCAGTGGTAGAGGGAAATTTGTGAATCAAATTGTCCAACGTCTCCTGCAGTGTCCCCAAACAGGCCAAGCCTTTGTCACCAAGAAACCCAGAGCAAAAGTCTTGCTGAGGATGAACAGGATGCAGGAATTACATAAACAAACAGCAGGAGAGAGGAGAGGAGGGGAACAGCATGGAATCCCAGGATGGTTTGGGTTGGAAGGGACCTTAAAGCCCATCCAGTGCCACCCCTGCCATGGGCAGGGACACCTTCCACTATCCCAGGGTGCTCCAAGCCCCGTCCAACCTGGCCTTGGGCACTTCCAGGAAGGAGAACAGTATAAATTGTGCTGGTTTTACCTCCTGCAGAAAGTTATATTGCTGAAGCAAAATAAACATTTGGATACAGTCTAGCAGACCTTGTAAGACCATCATATTTCCATTGAAACATGATTTATGGTATTGATTTTTTCCTAACCTTGCACAAGATCACCTACAGAAATAGACATAATTTTTTTGAATAAACTACACCAATTATCTGGTTGTCCAGAGCTGAGGAATTATTTATTTTTTCTCAGTGCAGTATGACGGCCAGTATAATATAAACTGACTGGGACTATAATCAAAGGGTATTTCTGCAAATCACTCAATGACAATCTGGGGCAATTTTCAATTACTCTCAGGACAGATTTTTCCAATTGACTAGACAGAAAGTGGCAGGAAAGATTTAAGAAATGCCTTGTAAGTGCTGATCTGAGAACTTAGTACCAAATATCATCAATCTGTATCCTTCTGAGACCAGAAGATTTACAAACCAGGCTATTGAACTTACATAAGCATTCTGTTATAGAGCCCTGTATCTGATGGTTCAGTATCTCAGGATTTTAGCATTAAAGGGAGTAACTACAGACTCACACTTTGACTGTTTGCAATGATCATAGACTTCATTAATACTGTCTGAACATTGACCCACTTTCTTTTCTGCAGGTGCTCAGAGAGGTGTTTCACTGGGTTGCCAGCAGTGACTTGTGTATTTACACAGGGTCGATGGGAAAAGGACTAAACTGAGAGCCCTGGGGCAGCAAAACCTAAACTGCCACTGGTAGCCTAAGAAATACCTCACAGAAATTGTAACTTAAAACCTTCCCAAAGCTGGAGAGAGATATGCTAGAACTGCATCTATATTTTTTAGGTTTTTTAATGGTCCTCATCTACTTTTAAGTTTGCAAGAACTGAAGTTGCAACATTAAAAGTAGTGGTTTATCTGTGTTACACTTCTGACATGGGCAGCAGCACTTCACATGGAACCATGGAATGGTTTGGGTTGGAAGGGACCTTAAAGCCCATCTCATTCCACCCCCTGTCATGGACAGGGACACCTTCCACTATCCCAGGGTGCTCCAAGCCCCGTCCTACCTGGCCTTGGGAACTTCCAGGGATCCAGGGGCAGCCACAGCTTCTCTGGGAAACCTGTGCCAGGGCCTCACCTCCCTCACAGAGGGGGAATTTCTTCCCAATATCCCATCTAGCCCTGGCCTCTGGCAGTGGGAAGCCATTCCCCTTTTCCTGGCACTCCGTCCCTTGTAAACATTCTCTCTCCATGTTTCCTTGTAGGTTCCCTCCAGGCATTGCAAGGCCACAGTGAGGTCACCCCAAAGCTTCTCCCCTCCAGGCTGAACACTCCCAACTCTCCCAGCCTTTCCTCCCAGCAGAGCTGCTCCATCACACTTAAAAAAACCCCAAAAAAACAAACAAAAAACCCCCACAAAACAAAAAACAAAGAAAAAGTGGTAGCAAATTTTCTTCTGAAGTGAATAATCAGTGCCAGATTTAAGCAACATTTTTAAGCAAACCTTAAGATTTAAGATTGCCCAGAGAAGCTGTGGCTGCCCCTGGATCCCTGGAAGTGTCCCAGGCCAGGTTGGACAGGGCTTGGAGCACCCTGGGATAGTGGAAGGTGTCCCTGCCCATGGCAGGGTGGCACTGGATGGGCTTAAAATTCCCTACCAACCCAGGCCGTTCTGGGATTCTGTCTGTACACTCTGAGGTGTAACAGCCAATCCCTTCTCCAACCTCCAGGATGATTCATTAGGGAAATGTCTGCCATCTCCTAAATCAGGACTTCTTCTGTTTATATCTTTCTTCCTATAGATCTAAAGACACATATGCTGGCAAATATCAGTGTCTGAGATCCTGTGATATTAGAGCTCATCCCAGTGAGCTCTTGACAGAGAAAAATACACTTCTGAAATTTAAATAAAAATGTATTTCACAGTCTAGTAAATTGCTCTTTTTAAATTTCTTTTGGGAGCAGCCCTACTGCAATCAGACTATTGTGAATATTTCCTTTAGAGAAAGCATTTTAATAAGAAAGCTGCAGTTTGCTCCTAAGGCCGAATCCAAAAATAATTAATAAGTGTGTATTAGGATTCTGCACACACGGGCTTTTAGCTCAGTGCAGTGAAGCAAACAAGGGAACAACTGATATGGAGAACAGCCAAGTTCACCACAGCCACCTTCCCATACGGCCCCAATTATCCCCAGTGACTGATGCCCCACCAAAACACCAAACATGAACATTTTGATGCCCAATTTGTTATATCTGCAGTCCTTTCTGTGCTGAAGGGCTAATTAAACTGGTAATTGTCATTCATATCTCTTGCTATTATATTTGTATTCAAAATTGCAATAGATGCAATCTGTGTGTATTTTTTTTTAATTTAAGTACTTTAAAATTAATTAGAAGCCGTGCAGCAGCAATCAGACTGTAATTAGTGAGATAATCAATTAATAAGCTTGTAACTAAGGGTTCTCATGTTGTAGATGGAGATGATTTCAACCGTGATGAAGTGCAACATTTGTATTAAAAATAATAATAAAAACTAGAATCTATCCTGGAGGAGATTAAGGAGTTTAAGAGGTATCATTTGAGCCCCTGCATGGTGACAGTGATTCCTGTGACTGTAACCACAAGAATTCCATTAAAATAACAGCTTTCTGTGGCCAAACCCACACACCATTCCCAAAGCATTCACACGTCCACTCTCCCCTTAATACATGCAAAGTGCATCCATAAAGTCATTAAAGAGAATATAAAAAATGAGTTCAAGACAACCAGTTATTTGTACAGGGAATTAATTGAAGGATACTGGGAAGAAGTAGGGAGGAAGCTGAGATTAATAAACCTGAAAGTGCAGGCTTGTTGTGCCAAGTGGCCTTTTCCCCTGTAACTGTAAACAAATTTGGATTTTGGACATCTTTAGACCTCAAGGTCCTGAATTAGCAATGGCATCGGGTTCCTCAGGGAACCTACACTGCTTCCCAGACAGAAAATCCATGAGGGAAACCCAAGAATTTGTGATCCGCAGAATGAACTGGGGAAGATATTTTTTTACTTTGTAAACTTTGTCCCCCTGTGCTGGCCCTGCTGAGGGACCTTGAGGGCTGTGTCCTATTCTGGGCCCTCCTGGCCAGAGAGACCTTGAGGGGCTGGAGTGGGTCCAGGGAAGGGAACGGAGCTGGGAAGGGGCTGGAGCAGCAGGAGCAGCTGAGGAAGCTGGGAAAGGGGCTCAGCCTGGAGCAAAGGAGGCTCAGGGGGGCCCTTCTGGCTCTGCACAAGCCCCTGACAGGAGGGGGCAGCCAGGGGGGGTCGGGCTCTGCTCCCAGGGAACAGGGACAGGAGGAGAGGGAAGGGCCTCAGGCTGTGCCAGGGGAGGGGCAGGTTGGACACCAGGAGGAATTTCTCCGTGGAAAGGGTGGGCAGGCCTTGGCAGGGGCTGCCCAGGGAGGTGTTGGAGTCGCCATCCCTGGAGGTGCCCAAGGAATTGCTGGAGGTGGCACTCAGAGCTCTGGGCTGGGGACAAGGTGGGGATGGGGCACAGCTTGGACTCCATGGGCTGGGAGGGCTTTTCCAACCTCAGAGACTCTGGGATTCTGGGATTTTAACTTGATGGGCTTCTTGCAGGAATACCTTTGGGATCATTTGTTTCATGGTAGCTTCAGCATCCCGTTATAACTTCCATGAGCTGTACCAGTGCTGGCAGGTGTATTCAGGTGGACTGTGCATCTCTTTATTGAAATAAATTTCTGCAGCATATGTTGCAGCAATTATATTTATTAAATTAATTTATTATTTATCTTTTAAAATTTATTTTTTTATTTTATTTTTTTATTTGGGGAATAAAACCTATCCCTAGACTGGGGTGCACTAGAGAATTAATAACTTGTGTTACAGTGAGATACGTGGGCCTGACAAAACCTGCAGGACTAAGTTTCAAAACCTTCCTTGTAGCCTGATACCTTAAGAAGATTAAAACAAAACTTTCCATATTAAAAATTAACATAGCTAATCCTGTGCTTAAATAACAAGTACATGTTTAAATATCATCAGATCAGAAAAGTGTTGGAGCAATTTTCCTGTATTGTGTGTTTTGGTGACTTTTTGTTTTTGTTTTTCGGTTGTTCGTTGGCTTTTGGTTTTGGTTTTTTTTTTTTAATTTTGTTTTTCTGGGGGTTTTTTTCTGATAATAGGTTATGAGTTTCTGTCAGGAAAATCAGGATGAAGTATTTATTTTCCAGACTGAACTGAAATATCTACTTATTTCAGTCTCACTAATTAATAGCTTACCAGTGAGGTACAACTATATAGAAATTTATCTCTTAGCTACATTTCTTGTTTTCATCTGGGATCTTTAAAGACATCTCTCTTACAAACAATCCAGCCCGTGTTCTTCATTCCAACACCAAGCCTATTGCAAGGATTACATTGTAAGGTACAAACCTGGGGTAAAAACCAGGGGGTATTCCAGGGGTGAGGCAAAAAATATAAATAATAAATAAATAAATAAATAATTGGAATTTTAAAAGTATTCTTTAAAAAAACCTGAGAATGAACGAGATTGCTTTGTCTTTCTTCATCCTTATTGCTATTCCATAGAAAATTTGCATGTTTCTACTTAATATTCTTACTTTTTTTTTTCTCCATGAAAAGACAAGTGTGAACAACAAGAAGAATTATGAGTTTTTAGGTTGTTTTCTGCGGAATCAAACCTGTTGTTACCACAGGCACATCTTTTGCATACCTTTACTTGCCTGGATGAAGCTACTGAAAACCATAAAATTAAAATTAAAATTTTAAGTATATAACTTCCCTTTTTCCAGTGCAACTGCCAAAATAATTTGCATCCACATTAATTTCTCCCTCAGACACTGGAGGAACTTATTTTCAGGTGATATAAACATGGCTAATCTTATTTTTATGTTTAATGCTTAAATGATGAAAACAACATTTTTTGCTCAGTTTTAATCCCAGATTCCCAGAGTGGTTGGGGTTGGAAGGCCTCAACTGGAGACCATCCAGTGCTAAAGCAGGGTCACCAGAGCCGTTTGCACGGGATCACACCCAGGCAGGTTTGGAATGTCTCCAGAGAAGGAGAACCCACCGCCACTCTGGGCAGCCTTTCCAGTGCCCTGCCACCCTCAAGGTGAAGATGTGGGCTGCCAAATCCTGCCCTGCTCTGTTCCAGACAGGTGGGTCTCACAGGCTGTAAAGATCAAGGACTGTCCTGTTGTCACAGCCCTCCCAGCAGCACCACTGTGCATCCAGGCGCTGATTTGGGTTTATTTCTGGCTGTACCCTTGTGTTTAACTGGTGAAATGGCAGAGAGGAACGACTTTGCCACCAGCACTTTTCACTTGCGCCCCCAGGCTCTGGTCTGTGGCTTCCTTCATGTCCAGAGGGAAGAGCAGCAGTGGATGGTCCATGCTCTGCGCTCTCTTGGGATCACCTCAGACATGGCAGTCAGAATGTCTGGTCCGCCGGGATCACTCATGCTCCCTGCTGCTGCAATCTCCCACTGGTGCTCCTGGAAATTCCCAACTGTGCTGGTTTGGGCTGGGCTGGGGTCACCTTTCTTCCCAGTGGCTGCCTTGGGCTGTGTTTGGGTTTGTGCTGAGCACAGGGTGATAACACAGAGGGGTTTTGTTATTGCTGGGCTCACCCAGAGTCAAGGCCTTTCCTGCCCCTCGTGTGGTGACCCCGGCTGAGCCCAGGGATATCCCAGTTCGTGTCACAGCCCCCTCAGGATACACAGGGGGCAAGAAGGAGGAAGGGGGCACGTTTGGAGTGATGGTTTTGTCTTCCCCAGTCCCTGTTCCGTGGGATGGGGCTCTGCTGGAGGTGCTGAACACCTGCCCGGCCATGGGAAGGGCTGGATGGATTCCTTGTTCTGCTTTCCTTGTCTGGTGGCTTTTGCTGTCCCTGTTAAACTGCCTTGACCTCAGCCCACTCCAGCTTTTGCCCTCCTGATTCTCGTCCCAATCCCACTGGTGTGGGAGTGAGAGAGGGTCTGGGAGGGGCTGGCTGGGGATAAACCATGACACCGAGTCACATTAATGACCACTGACATTATTACTTGTTTTATTTCTATGACTCTAGTAACACCTCTGCAACAGGGGAAAAAAAACCCATAGAAATGAAGGTACTAAAAATTCTGTTGCAGACTTATCTAATCGATGAATCCAAAAGTGATCACACCAAAATTTGTGTGACAGCAGAAGTTTGAAAGCAGGGAAGTGTTCTTGCAGTCAGACTAGAAGGTTAAGTTGAATCTGAGATATAAAAGGATCTAGTGACTCAATTTACCACATGCTCTTTGCAATGGTAACACAAACTAAAAATATACCTTTCCTTTTTTCTATTTCCATGACTAATTGTTTCAATACTTTGAAGGTTATTTTGTGAAATAGTCTAAGAGTTTAAAGATACCACCATATAAATGAACGGGTTTTAATATTTCATGCAGTGCATTACATCATAGGTTGCCAGATAAAAAATAAAATAGTTTATTGGAGCTACTCTCTCACTGTGACCTTGTCACCAAAATATTCTACATTTATTTCTCAGAATATTTCATGCTGCAGACAAAATTATTCATCTAGTGCTTATTTTTCTAAATAACCCCACCATTCAAAAGACTCACCTCTGCTTTTTCTGATTCCCTCATACAAAATTCTAGTATCAAACGTTACAATTACGCATAATTTCATTTAAAATTTAAAGAAGATATTTAAATCAGTATTTACTGTGCTGAGTATGGAACTTTGCTTTGATATGTGCTGAATAAAAACAAAACACCATTTCTTCAGAATTCTTCATCTATCTCATGTTACATTTTTCAGTGCAGTCTCTACAGTTTGGTACTGGGATCATGTGTGTGACCTCATCACACCCTGATCTATGTTCAGCACAATAATGTGAGAAAATTAAAAAAAAAGAAATTGAAAACAAATAACAGGGAGAGATCTGTTCTCCTGATATTATAGTTAAGGATCTTTGGCAGCATATTCTGTATGGCAGAGGAAAGAATTCATTATCTGGATACAGAAGTTTACAAGAGGAAAACAATAATGCCAAAAGGCACGAGTTAATTCTGGGGACAGCCTCACACTTCCAATTAATATCCTCTAAACAGAATTTCCTGTGAATCCAGTGAATAAATACAGGAGTTGTGGGAAAATAGCATGAGATGACACACTTGCATAATTATAGAATCATGGAATCATGGAGTATCGTGAGTTGGAAGGGACACCCCGGGACCATCCAGTCCAGCCCCTGTCCCTGCACAGACACCCCAACAATCCCCCCCTGTGCATCCCTGGGAGCGTTGTCCAAACACTTCTGGAGCTCTGGCAGCCTTGGGGCCGTGCCCATTCCCTGGGGAGCCTGGTCAGTGCCCACCACCCTCTGGGGGAGGAACCTTTACCTGATCTCCAGCCTGACCCTGCCCTGGCCCAGCTCCAGCCCTTCCCTGGGTCCTGTAGTTTGACTGTTGAGGATATTTATGCACTGGGCAATATAATTAAAAATCCAAATAAAACTGTTGGTACATTAGAAAAACTAAATTACCAAGAAAGTGGGTTCTATAATTAAAAAATCCAAATGAAAGTGCTGATGCAATAGAAAAACTAACTTACCAAGAAATAGGAATGTAATGATTTTTGCCACGAAGCTGGTAATAGAGCTTAGGTGATAAACACTATAAAAACTCCTACACATGCAAAGACTAAATTAATGGCAAAGAACTGGGTCAGGAGGATCCCCTCAATTGAAGTTTATTAGTATTTATTCTCAGCAAAACCAAAGATGATTATCTTTCTTTTTTTTTTTTTCCTTTTCCAGGAAGGTCATTAAAGGAATTATTTTCCTGAGGGACGCCTGCTGTGAGCAATATCAATACCCAAGTATCCTGTATCCAATAGAAGTTTTTATGTTGCCCAGTGGTACCTTTGAGGATAAGGTGACTCATCCCTCTGGCTTGGCAGTGGGAATATGGGAAATGGAGCTTCCGCAATAAAAAAATGTATTAAGGATGCATTTGTGAAAGAGCTTGGCTGGTTGCTGAATTACCCAACTGGTGGCTTGCCTTGCTTACTATTATGGTATGTCCCTGTAAGGACTGGGAGACACCCAGCTGACATGGATTCAGTTTCTGGAGAGGGGAATGTTGTGGGAGACTTGGCCCAGTGCAGGGACCTCGCTGCTCCTTGGAGCTGCCTCTGCACTCTGGGTCTGTCCCCACAGGGACTCCTCCTTGGACAGGGAATTCCTGGTGTTATAAAGATCTGACTGTGAGCAAGGAGAGGACCCAGGGAGAGGCTGGAGCTGTGCCAGGGCAGGATCAGGCTGGATATCAGGGAAAAGTTCTTCCCCCAGAGGGTGGTGGGCAGTGACCAGGCTCCCCAGGGAATGGGCACGGCTCCAAGGCTGCCAGAGCTCCAGGGGTGTTTGGACAACGCTCCCAGGGATGCACAGGGTGGGATTTTTGGGGTGTCTGTGCAGGTCAGGGGTTGGACTGGGTGATCCCTGTGGGTCCCTTCCCACTTGGGATATCTTGTGATTCTGTCAACATTTATAACCAGACAAGTAAATTCAGATTTATACTTGGTTTTCTTCTTTTCTTCCTTTCCCCATACAACCACTATATTTAGTCAATACAGGACTCCCATTTCTGCCAGACCCTCAAGGTTTATCCACCTCTCTGTAGCTTTCTTTAAGTCGAATTCCCTCCAAGACACAGAAAAATCAAGAATTTAAAAAATCATATTGTAGCAGAACCAAAATAAGAGTAATGTTGGTCATAAACCAGAGAAAACCCAGAGGTGCTGATGAAAAGAAAGTGAAAAAATAATGTTTGTCATTGTCTCCTGTTTGCCTGATGCATCTCTGCAGGGAGGTTCTGATTCCCAGGCATGCCCCCAGCCTGGGATTCTTCCCAGGGCTTTCTAAGTTGCGTTAAATTTCATTTTGCTCTTTCCAGCCCCAGAAAACTCTGTTTTTCCTGCCTTCCCACGTGCCTGCTGCAGTATTTCATTTGGATTGCACAGTCCTGCAAGTTTGGGGAAGAGCAGGAAAGAAGAAGCTCCCCCACTTCCTCCAGTGGTTTCCCTTTGACTTGGAGCAGCTCATGGAAGATCAAAAAGGGGATCCTTCCCTCCCTTTCCCAGGTCAATTAATCTTCAAAGAAATAGCACACAGAGCACTCCATAAGCTGGAAACAATAATTGAAACAACTCGTTTCCTCCACAAATTGCTACAAGCCCAAATATACCTTCTAATTTGAGTATGTAATTAATGCAAATTATGTGCTGTAATAAAAGTTTTTGGAAACCAGATCATGTATCAGAAGGCAGCAACAAATAAATATTTCCAGTAGGAGCTAGATTTCCTTCCAGCCCTCCCTCTTCATCAGCAATAACCTCCCATCCAAAGAGCTCAAACCATGGCCCTGCCCTGCTCTGGAGGTGCCACTCCAGAGGTGAGGGCAAACTTATTTTCAGGGATGGCAGTTTCTATAAAGGTTTTTAATGCTTTTCTCTGAAGCTTCATCCACTGGGGAAAAAAAAATATAAAAAGAAATTAACCTCTCTACAAAGCAAAAGGAAGTTTGGCTGAGTAAGTGACGACAGGAACCTATAGGATATTGGGACTTTTAGAGCTGAATTTCATGGCTCAAATGTATCCAGTGAAGGAAACAAATGAAAAAAATACATCATTTACCTTATACAACATCTCCATTTCTTTGCTGTTTTTGTTTCTCATTGCCCTTTTCAAACATCCTGCAAAAGGTTCCATGGTTTTGATTTGCCTGTTTCTATCAAAAGAAGGTTTTAGAGTCATTAACATGTGTTATGGTTTGAGCCTG
>WBMZ01012754.1:0-20345 GCA_013400975.1 Atrichornis clamosus
ATATATATATTTATATTTATATAAATAATAAGCAAAACTTGTTCTCTAAAACCATGCATGTAAAAAACAAGTAAGTTTGTTTCAGTTTTTTGCTTTTTCAGGACTTAGGCCTGGAAACTGCGTTTTCTTTTCTCCGAAGACTTAGAAAGCAATTCACATTCCAAAAGCAGTTACAAGTTACAGTTTATCCTGGTTTTTTTAAAGAAAATACAAAAAATATATTTTTAATGGCAGAAATAATTTACCAGCATAAACCATTAATTGCCAGACAAGAGCCATAGGCTAGTAACACTGTTGTGAAGTCTGTAAAAAGACACCATGAAAAATGAAGTATTATGTGGCTCATTTAGCTCACAGCTGTTCTGCATTCTTATCAAGCAGTATCCTGTGTCAAAGAATGACAGTTTTAATTTCTTTGCTTCTTGCTCTGTTTAGATCACTTTGACGCAGATTATCGCTTTTACAAGAACAGAGTCCAGCTGGAGGGCAAATATCTCTCCTAATAATTTTTCTTTCTTTTTTTTTCTATTGTTCCTTCACTGTATGCAGCAGCAGCACAAAGTCAAGTTGTATAACTTGAGTTTATAACACCTAATTTGATATTTTTAGATATTGAAGTGTAAAGTTTGGTCCCCAAATTACAGGGCTGTAATTCTAGCTTAATCCAGAGAAAAGGATTTCTTGAGGTAATAAATGAAGTGATGACTGGATTGAGCAGCATCAAGAAAACATTTAAAGAATGGATTCAATTTCAATGAATCTTAGGCATATATTTCACCTTCTGTGTACATGTAGTTGTTGTTTGGAACAAAGGCTAACTGAAGCAGAAGTTTCCCTGACCTTGAGCATATGCTTACAACCCAGGTAATTACATTGAAATGACTGGTTCTTCTACTGTAACATGTCAACCAGTAATCAGGGCAGCAAAATCTGACAGAGGAGCTGCAACATTCATTCAAACTTCCACACTTGGCAATACATCCTCAATTGTCTCCCTTTTACAAGGGGATTTTGGTAAAGAATTTGTTTATGTCATCTCAGACCAGACTGTCCTGAAAAGTCCCTGTGCAGCTGAGTTTTAAGATCTATGCTGTCCGCTGCCTTCTTGTGCAGGGAGACCATCCTGCATCCATCGTCACTGAGAGTGCTTCCCCTGAAAAAGGGAAAAGAAAGGACCAACCTACCATGGACTGATGATGTTTTTCCAACAAGGCTAAAAAAGGCTTAAACTTCTCCAACGTTAGCATGAGGCAACACAATGGAAGCATGAGACCACATAATGGAGGATGCATCTGGCACTTGGGGTAATGTAATCGTGTCTCTGCTGGGGTGCATGAGAAGGGCAGCACTGTGTTTCAAACAGAGGCTGTGCATTCCAGTGGTGTGCCTAGGCTATGGGTCCTTGCTACACTGTGCCCTTTGGCAGCTGTGAGTACCAGCTGTGTTTGGCACAACTGGCCAGAAAAACAAAGAAAGGCTGTGGCACTGCATGGCAAAGGTGATAAACAGACATCTGTCTCTGGGTAATTACAAGGAGCCAAAAAAGTGAAGTTCTCACTCGGTGCAGTAGGTTGGCTCGATAGAATCACAGAATCATAAAATCAATTAGGTTGGAAAAGATCACTAATATCATTGAGTCCAACCTATAAGCAAACACCACCATGTCAACTAGACCATGGTACTAAGGGCCATGTCCAGTCTTTCCTTAAACATCTCCATGGACAGTGACTCCACCACCTCCCTGGGCAGTCCATTGCAATTTTTAATCACACTTTCTGTGAAGAAATTCTTCCTAATGTCCATCTTAAACCTCCCTCGGTGTAGCTTAAGACTGTGTCCTCTCCTCCTGTCACTTGTTATCTCAGAGAAGAGACCAACCCCCACCTGGCTACACCCTCCTTTCAGGCAGTTATAGAGAGTGGTAAGGTCACTCCTGAGTCTCATTTTCCCCAGGTTAAACACCCTCAGCTCCCTTAGCTGCTCTTCATAGGACTTCACCCTTCACCAGCTTCATTGCCCTTCTCTGGACACACTTCAGCACCTCAATGTCCTTCCTGAGTTGAGAGGCCCAAAACTGAACCCAGGATTTAAGGTTTGGCCTCACTAGTCTTGAGTACAGGGGGACAATCACTGCTCTGGTACTACTGGCCACACTATTCCTGATACAGGCCAGGATGCCAATGGCCTTCTTGGCCACCTGGACGCACTGCTGGCTCATGTTCAGCTGCTGCCAACCAGCATCCCCAGATCATTTTCTGCTGGGCCACTTTCCAACCACTCTGCCCCAAGCCTGTAGTAACTTCACACACAGGATTTCCTGTTTCTTAGGCAGTTTGGCCAGGATTTTCTTGCTCTAATTTAGGTGCCAGAAACTTTACTAAATATCTAATGCTTCAGCTTTGCTAGTGAATTGTGACTGAAACCATTCTCAGGCACTGAAGCTGATATTCACATTATTAAACTATCTCACCTTCTGAACCAGAATGGGACAACCTCTCGCAGCCTCCAGTATCTTCACTAGTAGAGACACAGCCTGCCATTGATTCATTTCATTTATTATCTTTCCCTCAGTGTTCAGAACGTGTTAGCTATGACCCTTACCTCCTGAGGTGGCACTGGTCTTTGCAGGGCGGTGGTAGTCAGGTCCAGCATTGGATTCAAGCCCCTGCAGAGGAGTCCTTGGCAACTCGAAGATAGTACAACTTTCCTTTCACAGTTTTTTGGGTGTGCTGCAGCAGCACTGTCTTCAAGCTACATTGCATCCTCCACTCAGACAAGCCACAGCCAGATGGTCCAAGTGGACAGCCAGTCCACCCAGAAAAGGTGGATCAGACCAGGGAAAGGCTTTGGAATTCAAAACAGGAGATTGGCACAGAAACCACACTGCAGGAGATAGATCCACAGAACTGAGCGACTGAGTGCAACTAAAACTGAGAGGAGACATTGGAAAGGGGTAGTAGCAAGGATGTATTCAAGAGGTGATCCTCACAGACCAGAGGGTTCAGAAGAGGATACAGAGCAAATTTTGAGCCACTCAGAGTATTAATCCTACTAACTATAGCTGTGATGAGAAAGACAATGTGCCCTGACAAGAGACGTGTGCAATATAAAGACGTTATCAGAGGCAAACATCTGCAGCGGATTGAGGTTACTGCTTGTGAGACAGTTACTCCATTTTGACCATAGTGGAAAAGGGAAACTGGAGTGTAAGAGAAGTGAAAGAAAATATTTGAGAATCCTTCTTCCGTACAAGCACAGACATGTTTCTGTTTTCACTTGGCCTCTCTTGGAGTGCCGAACTGCCAAGCTAAAACACTTCTCTGTTGTCACGTCCTCAGGTGCCAAGCAATGAAACAGAAAGTGCGTGATGTTCTCCAAGGAACAACGTGATGCTCCCTCTGGAATGACGTGATGCCTTCCCCAGAATGACACATCTTCCTTCAGCATACGTGTAACTACACCGGGTCCGTGAGTCACTGGGGAGATGCCTGCCCATCCACTGCTGTCCGCCTCTGGGCAATTAATGCAGGGCACTTCCAAACAAATCAAAGTGGGATTTTTTTCCCCGGGAGGTTTTAGTTTCAATTCTCAGACCTGTGTCTCTGCCGAAGGCTGTGCTGGGAGAGCAGGGCTCTTGCCACCTCAGCAAGCAGTACGTGCTCACACACAGGGGATGTTTGCAGAGCTCATAACACAGGCTGAGATCCTGATGCTGGTGTGTGTGCTGCGAGACCTGCTGAGCCAGCCAGGCCCTGAGGATGCTCACCTGAGAGGCAGCATACTGCAGGGCACCAGGAGATAGAAAGCTGTGCCCTGGCTCTCGGTGCAAGGCTGAAACAGGGCAAAATCTGAGAAAAGCTGCAGGGAGAGGATGCAGATCTATAAATGTCTTGCATGTATAGCTGCATTGCACCTCACAGATGCCAAGACTTGCTTGCCCATATGAGGAAAATTGTATCATGACTCAATGAAGGTTTATACTTACATTTTGGATACAGAGTTTAGGGCAAGATGAGTCTTAGTACCTCTTTAACATCAGAAACAACAGTTGTAGCTCAATCCAATTACCAGAAGTATATGAAATTTTTCTTTTCAGATACAAACAAAAGCAGTAAATAAGGTATCATTTCACATTAAAATATCTTTTAAATTACTCACATTTCCCATTGTATGTTATTTTTTGTCTGCTACTTCAGCGTAAAAAAAAAAGCTATTACAAAACTGTATATTTCTGGTCATCCAATTATAATATTTCTATTTACTTCACAAAAGTATCAGCCCAGTCCTTGCACATGTGTTTCTGTGTTAATAGTATGTCTAATGGACCAAGAGCCAAATTGCCTGCATTTATTTCAGTGGAATGACTCTGCTAGAAAACAGAGTTACAAAACAAGAAATGGATCTTTCCTGCTGGTTTCAGGGGTGGATGGGCCTGAAGAAACAATTGCCTCTTTCCCCTAGAGATGGTCCTACCAACTCGCATAGGCTCACTGGGGAAGATGAGGAGTTAGGGAGAGAGGGCTGAGCCAAAATGTTATTGCTGACTCTGCCTAGGCTAGAGCCCCATTGCTTGCAAGCTCTGTAATTCCATGATGCAAAAACAAAAGCCAGGCCAATTTGCTTCTCCACGTCATTTCACTTTCTAAATGATTTAGGAGAGGCTGTGCTATTGGACCTACCAAAGAAATTCAAGTTTGCAGAACTCTTTAGAAAATCTGGGCTTCTCCTTACCTGCTCTCTCTCTTTCTTCACTTTAATTCTCTTTTGATTCTTTCCTTTTTCCCCTACTCTTTTTCTATATTCTAATTCTGCTTTTCCACCTGCTCCTTTTCTATATCCAAATTCTGCCTCAGCTGTACTCTTTTTCATTGAAAAATTAGATTTTTTGCAGCCCTCATCACCTCTTTTGGTTCCTTTTCTGGCCTTTCTCAGCTCTCCAGCAAAATACCGTGAATCTTGTGGAAACTATATTGAGGACATGAGTGATAAAGAAAAGCAATAAAAAAATTGCCAAGTTCTTCTGTATCCAAAAATGCTCATTGCTGCCACTAACCTGTGAGACCCAAAAGACATGGCAAGGCATATTCTGTCTTGTCCCTGCATGCCTTCCCTGTAAGGCTCACAGCCTGGAAAGAACATCCTGGTGCTCAGGTCTCTTTCGTGCCCAGCACCAACACGTACAAAATAATCCTGTTGTAAATGTCTGCCTTAACAGCATTTTGGGTTTTGACGATTATCTTTTATTTCCTATTGCTTCTTACTCATGTGCTGTGAAAGGTGTCTGGGAACTGCTTTGTTCTAATGAACTGTGGGATCATTCAGGTAAAAGGCACCTCTGGAAGCCACCCCCTTACTTAAATATTCAGTTTGAAGTAGAATCAAGACACTCTGTGTCTCATCCAATCCAGTTTCACGCACCTCCAAGGACGGAGATTCAGCAGCCTCTTGGCACTTATGTCAGTGCTTGACCAGTCCCACTGTATGACATTTTTCTGGTTAGAAAATTTGTTCCATGGTTGGGAAGCACTTTCTCACTTGAAAAACACACTTCTATTCAAGGCTAAGTTAGTCCCATCTGTTAGTTGGCATCCTCTCTGGTACTTGCACTGTTAATAAGAAGCAGTCTTGGTCCCCTCTGAGACTTTCTTTTGCTAGACTAAACACAGTGTCCACTCTCCACTTCCTTTCCAGCACAAAGTCCTCCATCCCTCTGACCATTCCAAGCACCCTTCAGTTACAGTTCACGTTTGTTTAATGTAGAGCAATCAGAAGCATGTGCAAAATTTAAATGAAATAGCACAAATATCTTTGAATTAGAGCAGCAAGATTCTCCCTTTTCTGCTGGATGTACCTAACCAGACTGCTCTAAGATCACCTCAGCAGAACACCTGCCATATACGCCAGTGTCCTTTCATTCCACAGTTATTTCCATCCAGTATATTTGCTGTCATTACAGCATCCAGCTCATGAATTCCTTCCTCACCACTTTTTAACACTCAGGAGTGTGTGTGCTCTCTCCTTTTTAGCCAGCTCTAAGCACACCCAATCCCTGTTTCTCACAGCTCCCTCATCACGGCATGCCACAAGTCTCCATGAAAAGGCTTAAATGAAATTCCCAGGAAGGAAACATGTTTCCTTTGTGTAGGAAATAACTTCTCAAAGAGTGTTTTGGGCCGACACAACCCAACACTGCAAAGTCATGTTTCATTTCATCCAGTATGCCTCCCACTCTCTATTGCCTTTCATTCAAAATTTTTCTGAGAGATTTGCACACTATTGCAGCCAACCACTTAAGACTGCCTAGGTCATCTACTCTCCCCACATTTTTAACTAAGGGGCCTGGGTTTCCTTTTCCTCATATATGTGTCACTGTCCCTACCTAAAAGGTTTGAAACTAGGAATACTTTCTACCAGAGCTGTGCTTTCATGAACCAGTCCCTCCCAAATTCAGAGGAACACGTTGCCTCACAATAGGAGTCACCTGGAAAAAAAATGAGACTCTCCTCACAAGGAGTCTTCTGGAAAAAAATGAGACATTCACTGCATCTTGAACAGCAGAAATGCCCAAAAGATAATCACAGAAGAAACTGAGTTGGAAGGGACCCTTAAGGGTCATCGAATCCAACCCCTGGCCCTTCACAACACCATCCCCAAGAGTCACATCATGTGCTTGAGAGTGTTATCCAAATGCTTCTTAAACTCTGTTGGGTTTAGTGCTGTGACCACTTCCCTGGGGAGCCTGTTCCAGTGTCCAGCCACCCTCTGGATGAAGAATCTTTTCCTAATATCCAACCTAAACGTGCCCTGACACAACTTTAGGCCATTCCCTCAGATCCTGTCACTGTAATCACAGGGAAGAGATCAGTGCCTGCCCCTCCTCTTCCCCTCATGAGGAAGTTGTAACTGCAGTGAGATCTCCCCTGAGTCTCCTCTTCTCCAGGCTGAACAGACCAAGTGCCCTCAGCTGCTCCTCACACGGCTTCCTCTCAAGGCCCTTCACCATCATCGTGACCCTCTTTTGGACACACACTAATAGTTTATCATCTTTATTTTGGCACCCAAAACTGCACACAGGACTTGAGGTGCGGCTGCACCAGTGCAGAGAAGAGTGGGACAATCCCCTCCCTTGCCCGGCTGGTGATGCTGTGCCTGATGCACCCCAGGACGAGGTTGGTCCTTCTGGCTGCCAGGGCACTGCTGACTCATATTCAACTTTCCATCAACCAGGAACCCCAGCTCCCTTTCTGCAGTGCTGCTCTCCAGTATCTCGTTCCCCACTCTGCCTGTACATTCAGAGTTGCCCCATCCCAGGTGCACAATCCGACACTTTCCCTTGTTGAGTTTTGTAAGGTTGGTGATTGTCCAGGCCTCTGATTTGTTGCAGCCTCTCTACAAGGCCTCCCTGCCTTCAAGGCTCCTTCCAGTTTTGTATCATCTGTGAATTTGATGAGTATCCCTTCCAGTCCTATGTCCAAGACACTTGTGAAGATGTTGAAGAGCTCAGGACTGAGGATGGAGCCCTGCAGAAGCCCAGTAGTGACAGGTCACCAGTCTGATGTCACCCCACTCACTGCAACCCTTTGTGCCCAACCCGTGAGCCCATTCCTCACCCATCCCATGATGTGTTTATCCAGCTCAGTGCTGGACATTTTGTCCAGAGGATACTGTGACACACAGTACCAAAAGCTTTGCTGAAATCCAGAAAGATTCCATCAACTTGCTTCCCTTGATCAGCCAGGTGCGTTACCTTGTCATAAAAGGAGATCAGGTTTGATAAGCAGGACNCGTTACCTTGTCATAAAAGGAGATCAGGTTTGATAAGCAGGACTTTCCTCTCTTGAAGCCATCCTGGCTGTGACTGATAATGAAACAATTGAGATCCAAATTTACTTATGATTATCACAAAAGTGTGCAACAAGACACAAATTGAGCAATAGTTGGTACTGTGTCCATAGCTCTGAAGGCAGGAATTTCTTCAACTATATCTCTATTGTCAGAGCTTATCTGTTTGGTTATGGAGATCCAAAGTGTTGCTATAGGTCTGAAGTTTCATTTCTGGAGTTACCAGCTGGAAAAACAGTGATGAGAAGAGGTGAAATCATGGATGAGGAGTTAACTACCAACAGGAGAGATTTCACTTTCCTTCTAATCCCTTTCTCTGTTGAGACATGCCTGATTATCCCTATTGAATTATCCTTTCAATCACAATTCCCAGCAAGATAATTACCAGCACTGCTTTTACAATACCTGTAGCTAAAATAGTTTTGCAATATGGGGAATATCAACTAAATGCACTTCTTTGGTATCCACTCAATTTTACTGAACACTTCTTGAAGAGACAAAAAACTATCCTGTAATATTTAAAGACTCTCCATGTAGAAATAGATTTTTAAACAAGTTTTAATGTGATATTCCACATTTAAACCATGTCACTAAGTTCAAATAGAGTTGTGAATGAAATCCCTGATCCTCTGCTTAAAACATAAGCATCCTAATTCTGCAATTTCATCCTAGAAATTTAAACCAGACCCAACTCTTTCATCTGCTCAGTCCCTTACAAAACCTTTATCAAGAAAAAAATCCTAAAACATCACACAAGAATAAACTGCCAACAACAATAACCTCAACTTTCTGTTGCAGATCAATGGTAACAGCACTAAGCATAAAAGCTAAATGTTGTGGGTACTGCTATTTGTTTAGGGAAAAAATGGTATCTATATCACATGAATGGTCAAAAATTAAATTTACCAATGCTGTAAACTAACTGTAATGAATAAAATGCGAAAGACTGGGAAGTTGGACGTCAGCAGAGAGAAATGACACAAACCATGCATATGTGAATGGTTATTTGTAATGGGAATAAACTACATTATTTATGTAAAACTGACTATTTACTATGCCTAAACATGTTGGTTTGTGCCAGGATATTGCACGGTTTTTTCTCCTGATGCTCTCTTGCTCAGTCTGTGAAGCTTTCATTTATTTTCAGGAAACATTTAACATATTCCTGCCGTGTTGCATAAAATTCTGCCTGAAAGGAAGGTAACTGCCAGCTCCGTGTGTACTGAGAAATGTGTGCTGAAGCTAAAGACTTCAGACAGCATACCTTAAAAAAGCTCTGTCATAGAACAAAGGCCCAGCAGACATCCTCATCTGTCCCACGGCTGTGTGGCCCCCCACCCCGCAGTCAGGATTACTCAGAAACATGGGCCTAAGTATCTGTTTGCTGTTCGTCCACATCTAAAGCAACCCTGTGAAAGGAGCTGGGGAAATTGATACGTGAACAGAGACACTTAAACAATCGGGAACAATTCCAGGCCATGTGAAGTGCCCGAGGCCATCCTCTGGCTCCTTTCAGAGCCAAGGCTAAAACTTGCATTAGAGACCATCCCTCTGCCAGAGTTTCTCCACTACAGAGTGGAGTGTGATCACAGTTCTGTCTGTCCCACAGCAGGGAGAGGAGCTGCTTCCCCCTCGCTCTGAGTCTGTAAAACACCGTGTGGAGTTTTCAGCAGCTTAGCTATGAATCAGCTCAAGGAAGCTTGAATCCAAGGAGTGGAAATGCTCTCCCCTCCCAGAGAGAGAACCAGCGTTGGCATCCCCTCATTCCTGTTGCTCAGTACAGCTGGCATACAGTACAGCTGACTATACCAGAGTGCAGTACAACACTGCCTATAGTCTAGTAGGTATTGGACATGGCTGAAGACATCATGTTTCTTTTTTACATCAGGACGAGGACAGCTGTGTCACTGAGGATGACATTACAGATGACAGGAGATGTGGTTCAGAAAGCCTGTCCCTGTGGCTTCTTAATCATCTGCTTTGTGGCAGCACCCAGTGCCAACTAGGCCCTGTGGCGATGCCAGCAGGCCCTTGTCCCGGACGTTTGTGTTCGAGGTGTAATGCCATCACTGAGCTCCAGAGCAAGGGATGTCATGAGCCAACGGTCCCCTGTAGTGATCACTTACATGTCACCTAATAGGCATTCAATTTGTAAATAACCACCTCGTTAAATATGCCAAATTTCAGCACAAAACCGCTGAACATTCTAGACTCTCATTCTTAATTCACTTTGTGGCCCAGACAAAAAATCTGAGCAGCTATCACAGCTGTCCCACAATTTGGAGATGCCAGGAGCAACCCCTGATTTTATAGAGCATTCACAGCTAAACCAAGACATTTTCTATTTCATGTAAGCAACTTCTGATTTCCTAAAATCTTTCCAGATTACTGAAGGAAAGAAAATTAGGGTGGTGAAAACTGTTGCTGATATTTCCTTTGCAAGGCTGCAGAGTAGCTTTGGCTTGCGGTAGAGTGAGGATGATTTTCGTGTGACCTTTTTCTTTGTGATAAACTCATGATGACAATGACAGGCTGCAAATGCTAAAGCAATAAGCAAAAGTGGAAAACACAATAGGAAAGAGCAGAAGTAAACTAAATATGTGCATGAACTGCTCCGAAGGACTTTGCCAGTGCTTTATCAGGAAAAAAAATATTGTCTGATGCTAACTGAGGAAATGACATTCCATAGCATTTTCAGTCCAGGTCAAGGTCTGAAATTGTCTATACTTTGTAGTGTGATGCTGTATTAAGACTGAAAGGAAGCCTACCACATGCAACACCACAAAAAGGAACACTCTAGGCAAAAGCTGATTTGGGGGAAAACACATTTGGTGATGCAGAACCTAGGTGCAGGGGAGGGGTTTGAGGATACAAAAAGTATACATATCAGTAGGGAATAGCAAACTTTAGAAATTGCAGGGGACTGTGGAATTACAGAATCCTACAGATTCCAAGAGGAGCTATTCAGGAAAAGGTCCTTACTGAACAAATTAGCAGTGTTGCGACCTTTTTTTCAAATAAAAGAAAAGTAACCTATTTCAAAATCTTTGATAATAAGTATCACTTCTGGCAAGTGGCCACAGAAAATCTATTTCAAAATAAAAATCTTCTTACTACAACAAACCTGTGACGTCATTTTGGAATCATAAAATATCACGGTCCCATCATGTACTTTGTTACATTTCATCTTCACACTCTAAGAAGAGTTACTCCAGGCTACATCAAGATTACTCGTGCTTAAGGGACCAACTCGAAGGAAGAAGTGGCAGAACAGGCAGAGTGACTTTGTCCCCTGGCAAAGAAGTGTCCTGCGTCAATGGCAAGCAAAGGATTTCAAGCAGATGTTATCTAATATTTACAGCTAGTAATTCCTCCTTTTCTGATATGATCTGACTTATTTTCCTCCTTGTGGTATCTCAAAAAATTAGATATACTAGCCTTGGTTTTGACAGTACTACTTTTAACAGAGCTTCCTCAAAGCCTGATGAGAAGGAGCTGAGGCTCAGAAGAGAGTACAGGTTGTACAGATATTAAGAGGGATGGTAGAAGTCATTTCCCACTTTGTCTCTCTTTCTTTTACATATAAGACAGTGCCAGTTTCATAATGAATTCAGTAGAAATGTTGCCATTGAGTTCACCCTCGTACAGTAATTTGACCACACCTTTGAGAAAGTTTTAAAACAACGTTCCCACTCTTTGACACCGATCTTGCCCTCCAGAGAAGTAGATATTTTCTTTACCCCCGTGACTGGTTCTCTGAAATGATTTACAAAAATTTTCTCAATAGGGACACAGGAAGGAAGATAGGAAACTCGAAACAAAAACCAATGGAATTCTAAAAATGTTAAGGAGTCTTCCATGCATTTTTTTTTATCATGCAGGCTTTTATCACTGCAGGCTTTTTATTCTACAAAGGTTTTCTGCAGACCCAAGAGCACTGGGAGCTCAGTTAAACCATATGTACACATATCAATGATCCTTTCAAAAGCTCTGCTTTCCAGAGGTTAGGAGCTCATGAAATTTGCAATCTAAAGGGTCTTGCAACCCCATCACTTTGCTTAGAAGAAAAAATTGTCAGCTGTGGACTTACCTATTCAGATGGCAAAGCATGCACTGACAGTGGTCTGTGGCTGCAAAACTCTTCAGCATGACTCTCTTTGCTCTTTCATCAGGCAAAAGAAGTCCTGTCAAAATCAGGGGAGTTACAACAGTTTAAAACATGTGCAATGGCTTTCCGTGGGCAAGGGGGAAGAGCTGACAAAAAAGATCACTTGGAGAATAAAATAATAATAATAATAATAATAATAATAATAGCCCTAAACATTGTCTGGAATTGAAAGCAGGTGGGGAGACAGAAGTCCTCATGAATTCAAGTTGATTTTAGCTACTGGCTTTCTTAATAAAAATGATGAACACATCAATGTCTTAAAAGTTTCTCTTTTTTCAATCTGTTTTCAAGCGTATGCACTGCTTTGGAGGTGTGAGACCTGAATGTTATTTTGTGATGAGGTATAACATTTTTCATCTTCAACACAGAACCACAGGGATTTTTATCATTTCTTATTGACACTGTCCTAGGAGCCAGGCATTGCAGCTTGCTCCATCACACAGACACGAGCATTTGGGCAGACAGACAGTCACTCAGATCACAGACCGGATCCTACTGAAAACTATTAAATTCCTTTGGTGGAATATTTTCCACCTAGATCCCCTTCCCAGTGTGACATAACGTCTCAAACACCAGCACTGACACACATGGGAGGTGGTGAGTAAAAGTGACTCGTGGCGAAGTCAGACTACAGACTGGCAGTGGCACTCTTTGTGGCAGCACCCTTCCCACATTTGCACCCATTTGGTAGCATATTCCCATTTCCCAGGTGTTAGCAGGGCTCATTGAAAGCCTAAATTTTAAACTAGATTTGAATAATAAATAAGCCTGGGGGCAGCACAACAGTGTATGATTCTGAGTTTCTATATCAGCTTGTAACATTTGTGGGACCGCATGCTACATGTTAGGCAGAATGCAGTAGATTTCACTAAATAGCTGTGTGGCACCCAGGCTAAACGGGAAATTTAGCGTGCACCTGGTAACAGCGTAGCAGCCTCTATGGAATGTCTTCTTTATGCCTTTAAAAAAGATAGTAAAAATCAAATTTTAGAAAGTACTAATTTTGCAGAATTTGTATAACATGCAACTTCGCACGAGAAAAATTGCACAGACTATTGCAAACAGAAAATGAAAATAGTGTGAAATTAAACACAAAAGTTTATTTTACCCTTCCTTAAAAATGTTCATGTTTGCCAGTGGTTATCATACTCATAGGGAATAAAGAGAATACCCTTTGTTGCCTTCACATAGGCAGGTTTTGAAAGTCTAGGCACTTTGAAAGTGTTGACAAATCTAGACAAGAAATATCAGAAAAAAGCAGACCAGAGAAACCTCATGATTTGAGCATTTGTAAGTAACAATGAAGATCAAAGTAAGAGCAGTAGGGAGTGACATTTGATGATGCTGAGTTAAGTACAAAGGGAGATTCCCAGTGAGTTCCCTCTCCACACCAAAACTGCCATTGTCACACGTAGCTTCAGCCATAGAGAAGGGCTGGATGTGGCTTCAGCTGTAGGGAAGAACTGCAGGGGGAGGCAATAGTTTCATATCAGAGTGGTTCAGCTTGACTGCTTCTGGTTTTTATTTTTAACTTCTGGTCTCGCACGTAATTTTAACATCAGCAGGGGAAACAGAGTACAGTCTGCATTTTGGACGAGTGAGATACCAGGGGACTTTACAGCGAGAAGCGCCTGACTGGAGCGGGCAGAGCGGTGGTGTTCCCCAGCCAGGCATGGGTAGAGCCCCTGCCAAGGAAGGGGTATGCAAGAGCTGGTGTGTTGCATGAGAAACTCTTGCACCAGTCCAAAAGAAACTCCAGGGAGTGGAGCTTTTTCCCCTCAGGAAGCAGGCGTTACTCCCGGGCAGCCAGAACGCTTTGTCAAGGAGGATCTGCCACCCAAACCTTCTGGGTTTCACAACACAGACCAGCTCTTCCTTCCAAAAACCAGCCTATGGAGGAAGTGAGGCCTTCACTCCTGCCCAGGTTTACTCAACAGCTCTTAGGTCAGAGAGCTCCCTGGGAATCACTTTCTATTTCTGCCCAAGGCCCGAATTTCTTGTAGCACATATTTTGAACAAACTTCCCCTGGAATCCAGGTCAACCCACTGAGGTGGCACACAGCCTCCTGATCTTCTCTTTCTCATAAAAAAAATAATTCATTTTAAGAGGAGGGATAGAAAAGCATCTTGGCCAAGATTCTTCTTAGGAGTTGAGAGACTTTCCTGTAAAGTAGTAAATCTGGGTTCATAATCCCTTTAAATAGGGAAGGGATATGATTCAACATTCCCACATCCTGGTTGAGCAATCTAAACAAAAAGCATCAGACCACCTAATTGGCCATCTGAAGGAAAAATTTAGTAGGACTAGACCACTCAAATCATCTGGTGATGGGATCAAAGTCTTTATAGCTAACCTGGCCCCCAGGATACTTTTACTTCAATAACAGCAGTGTGGGAAGAGTGAATATTGCAGATCCAGCACAATCTATTAATCCTATTATAGTGTGCTAGCATGCAATTAGAAAGGCTCCTACTACAGTAAGTAGGTTCCCTTTCACAAACTCAGTTTAGAACAGTAAAGGAGTTTGCTAGAACAACTCAAAAAGGTAGAAAGACTTGAATCCCCCAATGTGTAAGGCACTTTCTGAGTAGTGATATTCAGGTTTCTCAACAAAATTGTAAGGCCAAATGTATGACCAAAGTGGCAAACTCCACAACAGCTCCACTGTGTCACTACTGGATCCTTGAGCTAGAAAAACTTTATGAAGGCACACAACACTTATTGGAGGTGCATACTGCACTTTGGTTTTCTAGTTACCCATCTCCTAAGTCAACCTTCCAAAACATATAAAGTGCTATTGAAAATTTATCTCCCAAAAAGGAATATACTGAAGCCTTGCATCTCATTCTGACTATGGAGTTACAATACTTTTACCACTGAACCCACCCAACTTCTGTTCTCACTGCAGAGATAAACTGCTGCTACCCAGGAAAAAACATAAAAATTTCGTTCAGTGATGTGGTTCATGTGTAGGTAATTTACAATGTCACAGAAAGGCAATCACCAAGAAAAGCAGAACGAGAACACAAGAGAATGTCAAAACATGCAAGACAATAGTCTGATAATGAGATTATGGGCACAAAAACACTGGGCAGGAACAAGGTAAACATATTTATATCTACAGATGTCTCATTGAATGACACATGAACTTTTATTTAAGAGTGAAATAGATCCTCTTTACTTAGGTGAACTAGACTTGGCCTGCACTCACAAGTGGGATTATCAACATTGACACCCCTTCAGTTTCCTTTGGCATTGAGCAAGTTCCTCAGAGGGAAAACTCCCCTTTTGAATGCTTTGTAAAACACAATCTCCGTCTAATGTACCATGTTAAAAATGGCAAACAATAAAGACAAATACTTACACCATTCAGTACCTCCCATACACTGAGGCTCCTCACTGTGTTCTCTCTCCAGCTCCATCATCTTCCCCAGTGACTGAAATACCTCACTCTTCTCCTTTGTTATACAGCTTCTTTGAATTTTCAACTTTCATGCTTAGAAAGAGAGCTTAAAGGGAACTAAGATGTTCCTTAAATGCAAGTGGAATTTACAGTCAATTGATTTTTAAAAGGAGACTGAGATTTTCTTCAGAAGTACTGCCCTACAATAATTCAAAACAGCATACTCACAAAATGGGATCCTTATCAAAACAGTGTGTTGCCATAGTGGGCGATGCTCACAAACAAGACAGATAACAGCAAGCTGCTAGTGAAAGACCCAAGGCCACCAGTGTATTTCTAACTCAGCCAGTTCTCTGCCCTGGGGTCTCATGCAGCCCTATGAAGAGGTACCACCCACCACACCACGAACACTACACCACGATAGAGACAAAGCAACAGCTACCTTTCTTCCATGACAGAAGTTTGTGGAATTGCTTCCTGATGCCATTTATCAGTGCAGCCACAGCAGCAAAGTGTCCCTAGGGCAAATCCAGTTTCACTGTCGAGTGTCACAATGTTCCTATTCCAGCATTAAAATGCTTGCAGTCGTTTTGACTTGAAGGAGATACGTCTATTTAGCATTAGATGTGTCTTGTAGCATTCAGATATTCCCCAAGAACAGTTATCTTTAGTACCTCTTTCACCCACGACTGCACAGCTGGAAGTTGTTGCCTGCTGGAAGTTGACTAGAGAAGACTATGGCATGATTTATCTCCTTGAGATTAAGCAGATAAAGCTTAAAACCAGGCCATAATTTAAAGGTAAGTAAAAATTTTTCCTCTAAACTTCTGGTTTAGCTTAAGGCAAGGAAATTCATGCTATTTGCATATGATGCAGTCAAGAAAAAAAATTCAAGTCTTACTACACATCCTAGTCTTGTTTAAAAATGATGCAAGTCTTCCTTTAGGAAAGAAAAATGAGCAATCCCCAAACCTTTTCACCAAAAAATCCCCAAACAACTCTGCAGTTACCTGGCAAACAACCAACAGAGAACCAAAGAACTTGCAAAGCCACAAGTGATGGGCTGTTAGTCACATGTGCCAGCGCTCTTTGATGACACGTAGCTTGTCAAAGCAATGTTTGCTTATGAGAAATATGAACACAGGGTATTACTGACCTGTTCAACCTGTTCACTTCAAATACAGCACAGGGCAGCTTGGTTTAACACTGCAGAGCACTCCGACACTCTGCAAGATCTGTAGGCATTCAAGTTCCCTCATTTCAAGCTTTAAGGAATTCAACCAAAATTATGTCTGGGGAACCAGACATCAGCTTTCCAACTCATCCAAGATATTTGGAAGTTATTTCCTCAGTCATTGTCATGATCCCACTTGAATGGTCTTCTGACAATTGGCATTCTCTTCCACACACAGTCTAACATTTCTATAGAAGAACACCACTTTCTCAGTTGTATTTCTTCTCTTACTACCAACTATTTTAAGTCATAATCCCCAAATAAATGTTACTGGTTTTCTTACTACTGTAGAATAGTGGAGATCATTAGAAAGAAAAAGACAGTCAAACCAAACAGACAAATCAGTGGAACATACTGCAACCCTAGTAATTCTACTTTATTAAAAGACCTTATTTTTCCATCTAGAAATGCTATTTATGTTGACTCACAGCATTCAGCAAGCAAGGTCTCCTGCTGCTGCCAATAGCACTGGGTTTTGCCTTGGCCCACAGTGGAGCTCCTTGCAGACGTGTGCTTGACAGCTGACAGAAGAGGGGAGACAAGCTTTGACTATGACAGTTCTCCAGTTTGTTGAATTCTTCAGTGGCAATAGCATTCCCATGCTGGTGTCACTCACCTCTCCTGAAAACAGCCTCCTTTCTGCAAATCTCCCAGGTTATCAGGAGCAAAAGTGGCATGCTCTTGCTTCCAGGCAGAACAATTCTAGAAGAAACAGAATCTGTTCCAGAACAGGTCAGTGAGATCCTGAATGCACACAGATCCTAGAAAACACACATGGGATGATCCTGGATTGGCTATAAACTCACTTTTGACTGCAACCAGGAACAGTTTTCATGTGTGACAATTTGAGAGCCAAAATTTTTTACAACTTTCAGAACTGGCCCCTCTGCTCCTACAGAAATGTACAGTAGTAGTGCTCATATCTCAAGACAGAAGAAAAAGTTGGATAAACACTGAGAATTTCTGAAATCTCACCTTAGGAAGTTTTTACACATCAGGATGCAGCCATCCGGTTGAGAGTTTAAATGACAAGAAAAAGAAATAACCTGTACAGTGAAACTAAGTGCAATAGAAATAAAAGGATGCAAGAACAGTAAGCTGCAGTATTACAAAGATGCTATGCAGGAAGGAAATTCCTCAGCATCTAGAAACTATGCCTTAGAGTCTCAGTAATACTACTCCTACATTTTAAGTACCAGGCAGATCTCCTGACCTGTAGGTAACTCATGAGCAAGTGCTGTTTGTTCGGGGCTTACTAAATTTTGAACAACGTGACAACTGATGAATCAGTGTAACTCAGTGTAATACAGTGTGGATTAACTGATCTCCTTAAATCCTCCCCAAAATTTAACCATTATTATAGATAGATCAGTGAAAAGTATTTCTTCCATGTACAGTACCAATTAAGTAAGTGATTTTCCATAGGAAACTGTCCAGAGCAATAGAAGAAGTCTTTTAATGCTGTTGTGCAAATTCCAGTTCCTTATTCCCTTGAATGCTATGTTTTGTCCTAGATTATTAACAGAGTTTCTAAAGCATTAATGAGCACCTTCCACCGGTGCATGTACTTTGTACTTCTGAAAAGTCACATGGACATTCATATTAAAAAAGTAAATAAAACCCCAAAATGAGTAACTGAAGGCTTAGAGACTTTTAGATGAGGAACAGTTGAAACTTGCTTTTATTTCACTCTGAAGATGTAACTACACACATCAGCAAGACTGTATAACAGTGATCAGCACAAAAAGGTTCTCTGAAAATTGCTGAGGAACAGATACTTTCATGACACAATAAGAAAATGTCAATTCATAAAATAAGTTTACAAAATTAAAAATTACAGCGCTACAGCCAGGGCTAAATTACAGAATGCTTGCTGAAAATATATTATTAAGGAAACCCAGGCTTCTACCAAGTTTTCATCATTTTAAGGACAGTATTTTCACTTGGGTTAGGTAAAGGAGAAGCTTGACTGTCTACAGGGAACAGCCTATGAGCCACCTGGCAGGGGAAGGAAATCCCTCTCTGAGACATGTACATCCATGTGCTATCGCAAATGGAAAAAGAGGTAGGCAGGAGTTCCCTCCCTGATGTATCTGTCTCTGATGGTTATCCAAAAGCAAATACCAGCCACTGAGCTCATCTGGTCTGACTGTTTTAATCCTTTCACACATTTCAATTTGGGTATTTTAATTGATACTAGTCAAAAGCAGTGCTAGTGGCATGCTTTCTTCTATGCCTAACACCACAGACCTGTGAAGGGAGAGCTAACATTACAGCAGACATTGTTCTGGCAATATCCCCTCTGCTGCACTCAGGCACCTAGGCAGTGACGGATTGCTGCTGGTGAAAACCGCTGTCTCACACTTGCTTTCCAGCTCTGATACCTCTCCGCTGGGCAAAATTACTGCAGCTGCTTTTCTGCTACTGGCAGAAAGATATATTAAACAAAAAACAGTAGTACCCTGCTTCTTTCATGAGGATCTCTTTCCAGGCTGCTCTAAGAAAGAGAAATTAGAAGTATTTGGGGTTTTTTTTAGTCTCTGCATTGTCTCTCTTTCTATCACCTCTCTTGTGCCCTGTGTTCTATTCTCCCCACTCCGTACTGTCCTGTTAGCAATTCCCAAAGCAGACTTCCTTATGTGAGAAAACACAACTGATTTCATACTATTAAAAAAAAAAAAAAGTCAGTTTGGTCAAAATCAGTTAAAGACATTCCAAAAGTTCAATGTCAGCATGCCTTGCACAGTTTGACTCACTTTGCATTCTACAAGATTGATCCAAACAGGCACACTTGCCCTGGGTGAAGAGTCCCTCTGAAAGGTTAAAATTCCTGCAACACCTACCAGGTAGGCAGAAAGAGATAAGGAAGCAGATAACAGGGAACTTCGTGGCATTTCCTGCAGACACCCTCCCGCAGGAGCTGGCTTTGGTCCATTTAAAACATATGAACGTAATGTATTTAATCCTACCCATATGTAGTTCACTGGGAAAGAGGCAGCTTATGACTTGTACTACCCAGCACCTAAACGGCGTGTTTAGTTTCACATCTACAGATAATAAAAATAGCTAAAACACCGAGATAAATACACGTAATTCCAAAGTATAAAACATTAAACCACCTTAATACTAAAATACACGAAAGTATACAGCATATATAAAGTGTGTGTATATAGGGATGTGTAGTGTGTATGATTTCCAGGACTGTCTGTGTGGCTGGAGTTGGTAGCTGGACCGGGGGGCTCCAGCTCTGGCCCCGGTGGGGACCCCGCGGGGCAGGTGAGCCGGCGGTGTGTGCGGGGGGCAGCCCGGCCCTCAAGGAGTTACGGAGCACGATTACTTCATGCTCCCACCGGCCGCTTTCGGCTGCCCCCCCGACCCGTTTCACAATCGCCGGCTCTCGAGCAGCCCTGTCAAGCCGGGCGCGCTCCTTGCGCACACACCCCCCGTGTTCTCATGCCGGATTTTCCCAGACCATGAATAATCTCGAAGCCCCCTCGATAAATACACGTTCAGGGATGCCCGGAGCTCACTCAACCCGCCAGCCTCGCCGACGAGAAGGGGCCGGGGCCGGAGCCGAGAAGCCGCACCATGAAGTTGCCCCGGGGCTGTGGCTGTGACTGTGACCGCGCCGCCGGCCGCCGCCGGCCGCCCGCGCTCCGCGCTGCCCTGCTACTGCCGCCTCCGCCGCCGCTGCTGC